>SJYV01054187.1:363325-396868 GCA_006410875.1 Neotragus pygmaeus
CAGAGAATGCTCAGTGAAAGTTACAGACACACTGATGTCTTGACATGGTCCTCTCAGTGGTCCTACTAGTCCAGATGTTAATGCTGAGAACACAGGATTGGACAGGCAAAATCAACCATAAATCCATGGCACAAATAGTGCGAAGGTAGGGCTCAGGAAATATATCATACCTTTGTACGTCTTAACAACTTAAGACATCTTGACATAACATGAAAAGTATCTCCAGTGCTCAGATAATCATCTAGGTGAGTAAGAATTAAAATTTGAATAGAATGGTGGGTAGAAAACTCCAATTGAGGCAGAATATCTGGTTCAAATTTTAGTCTGCCACTTATTACCTGTGACTTTGGATGTACTGCTTCTCTTAGCCATAATTTCCTTATCTGAAAACTGGGAAAATACAATGACATTCAGAATAGGATTGCTGTGAGGGTTGAGTAAGATGAAATATTGAGAAACACTTGAAATGCAATAGATACTCAATTGTTTTTACAAAAACTAACCACACTAATTCAACGATGTCACTAATGATGCTAAGATAACATTTAGGGACAGATGAAAGCCTCTTTATATTTCTTCTCTAGACTTTTCTGAAAATTTCTTATAAAAGTTGTTTTTACAAAAACAACTTTCCTCTACTATTGCAGTGTGCTATCAACTCATAATTTAAAATCTTTTTCCAGGGGACAGAGAGAAACTTACAGTTTTTCTGATATGGTCACTGCCTGGCATCTGCATTGCTTGAAATATTGCTGTTGTTGTGCAGTTGCTAAGTCATGTCCGACTCTTTTACGACCCCATGGACTGTAGCCCACCAGGTCCTTTGCTTGAAATATTAGGTCTCTCTTATCTCCTTTTGTCACATGTGAAATGATTTGAGGTTCATTCATACATTTAGTAAGGACCTACTTTCTTTGTCAACAGGCTTGCTGTCTAGCATGAGAAATGCAAATTTATGACAATTCAGGATGTAACACAGCAAGGCAGAGAGTGGTACACTGGCAGCATGAAGTCCATGAGCCTGGGGGAGCCTGGGAGGCTTCGGCAGGAAGGACTTGGACTCAGGCTTAAGGATAAGAAAAGGGATCTGCCAGGCATCCAAGAGCAAGGGGAAGTCTTTCAGACAGAACCTAGAGAAATATCTAAACTCGATTTTTAAAATGTTTAAAATGCTCCTTTTAAAGGTTCTTAAATTCTAAATTGAAAGTGAAAAAAAAAAGGTATTAAAAAGCATAGGCATCACTTTGCCAACAAAGGTCTGTATAGTCAAAGCTATGGTTTTTCCAGTAGTCATGTACATGAGATGTGAGATCATGGATGTGAGAGTTGGATCATAAAGAAGGCTGAGCACTGAAGAATTGATGCTTTTGAATTATGGTGCCGGAGAAGACTCTTGAGAGTCATTTGGACGGCAAGGAGATCAAACCAGTCAATCCTAAAAGAAATCAGTCCTGAATATTCATTGGAAGGACTGATGCTGAAGCTCCAATTCTTTGGCCACTTGATACAATGAGCCAATTCATTGGAAAAGACGCTGGTGCTAGGAAAGATTGAAGGGACAACAGAGGATGAGATGATTAGATAGCATCACTGACTCAATGGTCATGAATCTGAGCAAATTCCAAGAGATGGTGAAGGACAGGGGAGCCTAGTGTCCTGGGGTCAGACACAATTTAGCAAGTGAACAACAACAAATTCCCAATTATTATAAGTTCATATTAAACCACTCACAGATGTACACATTTTCCCCCAGAAACTCTAATTGAGATAATTTTAAAAGTAATGGAGATATTTATGCTTTTGAGATTCATGAGAACTTCTAAAGAAATAAGCAGTGATGAGAAAAAATTGATCAAGCCATATCAAGCATTTTACCTTTGAATACTTATTATTAACTGGGAGACACCACAGCAGACCCTTGATAACTGATGTATACAAATACCTATAGAGGTCTTTGGTTTTCTCTCACAGTCTCATCCAGAATTACATCATCATTAAAATCACCATGATCACAGCAGATAATATTTGCATGGTTTTTATGTGCTAAATACTGTCTCAAGTACTTGATAGATAAGAACCCAGTTATTCCCCCAAATGGTGAATATTTATCATGCCAAAAGTCAATGGCCTTTTCGACTTTGCTAAAAATGCTTATTTGATGAGCAATTCTTATATTGGCTACAGCATTCCTAGAATACATTTATAAATCATTTCTCTTTCTTGGTGGAGTATATAATAAGCTCACTTCATACACCTAAATCATGGTGAAATAAATAAACATCACTTTTCAGAGGCTTTTACATTCTCACTTTTATCATACGCATCACTTGGCTCTTGGGTTTTTTCCCTCTGGACTACTTTTCACAAATACAGCAAATCTTTACTCTTTGCAAGAATTACCATATAGCGATGATCAAATTGGAACAATTAACTTGCCCTGAGAAGTTCTTGCACTGTAATTGGCTGGGCTTACTCTCTAACTACAGTGATTTGCTCCTACCCAGTTTAAGAAATGCAAAGCCATGCTTCCGCCAAGTGACAAATTAGTACCCATCACGACTTTGGGACTATGCATAAAGAGTGAAGTCAAGGATATTAAATCCAAAGGTCTATTATTGTATATGACCACTGAAGTTAGGAGATAGCATGATGTACAGACTGCATAATGAGAGCACAGCTGTAATATTTAGAAATAAAGTTTAAAAGCTGCTGCTATCAAAGGCCTTTTTATGTTATCTTGCTGTATACTTTTTACATGTAATTCACATATTTCACTAACCTACTATAAGAAAACTTTAGTACTATAACTTCTTCCTCTTCAACCCTTAAAATAAGGTGATTAGGAAATTAGAAGGTAAATTTTATGGTTGAGTAATACCATGCCCACAAGTAATATAAGCTGTACATGAAGAAAGTAGTAAATAACTTTAAATTATCATTGAAAAGTTAACCTCAGTTTCAAGGCATTAGCAGACATTTCATATTGTCTTTAGTATTGGTAAATATTAGTCAACTTCTGACTCTTATTTAGTTCATGATTCCATCATTTAGTACATAAAACATTTTTAGAACAGAGTCTGCACATGTGTGGTAGCCAAATTTCCCAGTTTTAACAATAGTTATTTGGGACTTCCCTGGTAGTACAGTGGATAAGAATCCACCTGCCAATAGAGGGGACAGGCTTGATCCCTGGTCCAGGAAGATTCCATATGCTGCGGAACAACTAAGCCCGTGCCACAACTACTGAGCCTGTGTACTACAGCTATTGAAGCCCTTGCACCCTAGAGCCTGCGTTCCACAAGCCAGGCAGAGAAGAGAAACCAGTACAATGAGAAGCCTGCACACCACAACAAAGAGTAGCCCCTGCTCATCGCCACTAGAGAAAGCCTACACACGGCAACAGAGACCCAACACAGCCAAAGGAGTAATATAAACTTAAAAATGATAAAAATAGTTATTTGGCTTAAAGGACTCAATTTTCCTAATAGGCCCACCACTTAGGACATTTAGTGTAAAATAACTGCTCTTGAAGTTAGGGATCACCACAAAGAATCCACAGTGCTGGGCTATGTTTAACTCGTCATTCCTACTGTTGAAATGACAAAAGAGATTTGATCATAGTCTCCAAAGACGGAGAAGGCAATGGCACCCCACTCCAGTACTCTTGCTTGGAAAATCCCATGGATGGAGGAGCCTGGTAGGCTGCAGTCCATGGGGTTGCTAAGAGTCGGACACAACTGAGCAACTTCACTTTCACTTTTATGCGTTGGAGAAGGAAATGGCAACCCACTCCAGTGTTCTTACCTGGAGAATCCCAGGGATGGGGGAGCCTGGAGGGCTGCTGTCTATGGGGTCATACAGAGTCGGACACGACTGAAGTGACTTAGCAGCAGTCTCCAAAGAAGGCCAGCGTACTCTGGGGACACGCCAACTTGGTCCAACCACCATGAACTTAGAACTCTGAGAGCACAGTATCAGACCTCTTGGGGGGATAGTGCTCAGAGTCTAGTTAAACAAAAGTTAAATTGCTTTGTAATTAAAAATGTATACTCCAAGAACCCTAATAATTGAAGTAGTATTTGAAAATAAAAGCTTTAACAGTTAGGATTTTAAAAGATTTCTTGCCATTTGGAGCACTATTCCATGGGTGTGAAATGAAACATCAGGCTTTATCCTACTAAAATCTGAGAGGCAAGGAGCTCATTTTAAATATTCGTATGTCTGTATTGGCTTTACTGATAAAGATCAATTCAATGACATTTTAGAAAAGCAGTTGTGTCTAATCCCCAGGATCCTAGTCAACATTTCCTTTATTAATAGAACAGGATATACATGACTGTGGGTGACCTCTTACTGGGTTTGCTCTGACTATGGTAGTAGCCTACAAAGAACAGATGCTCTATGAAGTACACTGGGCTACTCCAAGGGAAGAAAGTACCTCATGGGGCTCCTCGTTATCATTCTCTATTTTAACCATCAAAGCTTCTTGAGCATTTACAGATTTGTTTTCAAGTCTCTTAATATACAGATAATAATATATATTTTATATATGTATATGTGTATGTATGTATGTGTATATATATATATACATATATATATATATATAACATAGGTAACTAAAACAGACATTAAAACATTGATTTCCAGGGACTTCCCTGATGGTTTAACAGCTAAGGCTCCACACTCCCAATGCAGGGGGCCAAGGTTCGTTTCCTGGTCAGGAAACTAGATCCCATATACTGCATCCCACATACTAGATCCCTAAGATCTGCTGTAGCCAGATAAATAAATATTAAAAATCAATAACAACAACACTGATTTCTAAAATGCCTTCCAAAACCTACCTTTAGTATTTTATTAACATATTTTTATACACAAAAGCATAATGCGATTTTCATAAAATATTTAACCCTTCCCCAACCAGTCACTCTTCAAACTTCTCATAAGTCACCTTATGAGACTATAACAAAAAAGCAGATAGTAATTAGGCTTCTACTTCTTTACTTTATGCTTTTCTGTTACCTTTCTTCCCTCTTTTCTTCCTTCATTTTTTAACTTCTCATTTTATTTCTCTTAAATACCTGAATTTTATTTTGTTTTTTCATTTCTAGAATGATTTCATATCTTTTTTACAGAAAACCAAAAAATGGAATGGCTAATAAACATGAAAAAATGCTCAACATCATGGATAACAAGAAAGTAAAGTAAAATAACACTGAGATTACATTTTCCCCTTTCAGACTGTAAAAGTGAAAGTGAAGTCGCTCAGTCATGTCCGACTCTTTGCGACCCCGTGGGCTGTAGCCCACCAGGCTCCTCTGTCCATGGGATTCTCCAGGCAAGACTATAAAGCATAACATAAATTGGTAAGAGTCCAGTGTTAGGGAAATTGGCACTCTAATACCTGGTTAAATGGTACAGTTCTTTTCAAGGGCAGTAGTTTCTATCAACTCAAAATGTGTATACGTTTTGATTGATAAATTCTACTTGAAATCCTATAGAAATACTTGAAAAATTATGTAATAATATACATAATAATTACCACATATGTAAAATTTGATTAAATTATTGTACAGCTATACTATCATGCAACTTTTAAAAAATGAAGTAATTCAATATTACAGATATGGAAGAATTCTCATAATTTGATTTTAATGAAAAAAAACAGAATTAAATTCATAATATGATATTTCTTTAATGTATAAATACTTACATGTATATTACTTTCAAATCCATATATTTAGCTTAAAAAATTCTTATTTAGGCACAGATGTCTAAAATTTAATATCTCCAAAACTGAACTACTGATCTTGCCCCAAACACTGTCCCCTATTTACCTGACACCTCTATCTACTTGTTCATTCAAGAAATCAGGGACATCTTTCTGTTTCATATTCCCCACATCCAGTCTAGTCCTAAACACTGAGAATCTGTCTACCTCCACTATCTCGCATTGCCACCACTCTATGCCTCCATCATATTTCCTCTGATTTTTACAACAGTCTCCTATCATATTTGTTATCTTCTGCTTTTGCAATTTTATAATTTACTTTTTACACACCTTTAAAAATTCTGAAGCATGTCACTCCATGCCTAAAACCCTCTATGGTGTCACTTTGCACTTGGAGAAAATCTACTTTCTTTCCCTTGGCCTGTGCCACCTGCATTACCTCAACATTGACTACTTCTCCAGTCACTGGCATTATTACTGCAAGAGCAGTAATAATACTGCCAAATAATTCTTCACTTGGGTTTCAAAAGAACTTTTAAGAGACATATAGTTGGCCCCTGAATAGTTGAAAAATGAAAAATCCACCTATCTTTACACTCAGCCCTCCTTATTTGTGGTTTTGCATCCCTGAATTCAACTGATGGCAGATGATGTAGTACTGTAGTATTAATACATAATAACTGAAAATAATCCAAATGTAAGGGGACCCCCATAGAAGAAACCCAAGTTGATCAAGGGTCAACTGTAACTATTACTAACTATTCTGAAGATAGTGGGATCTCAAGATCAACTGTTTGAAAGTTATCCTTAGCCCAGATGTGTGCAATAGCCTCCTCGCTGGTTCCCCTGAGATGCTTGTTTACCTACAATCTGTTATATAACAGCATCAAGAAAGGTAATATATCCATGACATTTCTTTGCTTAAAAGCCTCCAGTGGTGTTTCACATATAGCGTCATTGTTAGCAACTTTCTAAATTCCATATATATGCATTAATATACTGTATTGGTGTTTTTCTTTCTGACTTACTTCACTCTGTATAATAGGCTCCAGTTTCATCCACCTCATTAGAACTGATTCAAATGCATTCTTTTCAATAGCTGAGTAATAAGTGAGACAGCAAAAGAGACACAGATATATAAAGAACAGACTTTTGGACTCTGTGGGAGAAGTCGAGGGTGGGATGATTTGAGAGAATAGCATTGAAACATATATATCATCATATGTGAAATATATCACCAGTCCAAGTTCGATGCATGAAACAGGGCACTCAAAGTTGGTGCACTGGAACAACCCTGAGAGATGGGATGAGGAGAGAGGTGGGAGGAGGATTCAGGATGGGGGACACATGTACACCCATGGCTGATTCATGTCAATATATGGCAAAACCCACTACAATATTGTGAAGTAATTAGCCTCCAATTAAAATTAATTAATTAAAAATATTTTAAAATCAACTCAAGCAGCCCTTTGGAGATGCCCACATGAAAACAAAGTGAGGTCTCCCTTGGCAAGAACTTGAGAATCATACAAGGAAAACACCCTGAAAGTGTATCCTCCCATCCCAGTCAAACCTTCAGATGACTGTATTCTCATGAGACATCTTAAGCCAGGACCAGACATTCCTAAATTCCAGACTCAAAGAAACTATGAAAGGTAATNTGAGAATCATACAAGGAAAACACCCTGAAAGTGTATCCTCCCATCCCAGTCAAACCTTCAGATGACTGTATTCTCATGAGACATCTTAAGCCAGGACCAGACATTCCTAAATTCCAGACTCAAAGAAACTATGAAAGGTAATAAGTGGTCATTTACTTTGGGGTAATTTGTTATTGGCAATGGACAATAAAATGTGTGTCTACTGACATTAAAAAAAAGAAAGCCTCCAGTGGTATAGACTGACCTGGTCTGGCCTCCATTTAGCTCTCCAACCTTATCTCATGCTATCATACCCTTGATTACTTGAGGCAAGTGGCCTCTTCTCTGGTTGCTCAGATATACCAATCTCTTTGCTTTGGAGCTTTGTATGTAACTCTCTGCCTAAAACATTATTTTCAGTCTCAGTTTAAATGTCACTTTTTTAAAGACTCTTTCTTGACCATTAAGTAGCCTAATCCTACTTTTCTTTCTCACAGCACCATACTAATTTCCATCACTTGACACAGTTGAAATTGTTTACTTGTCTGTCATCTGTCTTCCCAATACTCTGGACATTCTGTGCAACACAGCCCATGACAGAGGCATTGGTAGCGGGAGCTGTGAATCATGGGAGACTTCTTAGGATAAGACATTAAGTCCTGAACTTAAGGGAATGTGGTAAGAAAGGAAATGAAGAAGGTCATTCTAGGTCAAGAGGACAAATGATGAAACTGGGCAAAAGCACTTAAATTCCAGAAAACTATATTTGGGACCTAAAAAGAAAAGTGAGGAATAAGGCACTGAGGCTGAAAAGATAGGTACAACCACATGCTAAAGAACTAAGGAGGCCTTTCTTGTCCTATAAATGCTGGAGAGCCACAGGAAGCTTAAAAGAAGAGTAAAATATCAGATTTATGATTTAGATGGAGAACAGACTACAGAGTGTCTTCTAAAAAACAAATCTGTAGCCCCAGCTCTTCTTATTAACAAAATTAAGATATGTAATATGTCTAATATATGAAAGGTAAAATAAGTATAGTTTTTAATTAGAGTTGAATAAGAAAAAAATGCATGTATATTTTTGGTATAAATTCAAATATATTGTTAGAAGTTAACTCTTTTTAAAGTAATGCATTTCTGAGAGTGTCAGCTAATTTTCCAGAGGAGCCAGTGGCAAAACTGTGCTGGATAAAAGTGAGTCAATATAGCTAGTTTATAAGAACAGGAGCAGAGTAATTTGCCCTAATTTAAAAAGAAAAAAAATTTTTTGAGGATTATAATCCCTGTATCACTTTGGTAAACTTTATATGGTAAGGTTGCTGGACTTAGAGGAAAACAAATAAGGTCAAATATTTGTACATAAGCAAAAGTTATTAAATTAAAAATAAATTAATTGGAAAACACATGAAACTCAGTGTTTTCCATTTAGACATTCATCCAGTAATCGAGGGGGGGAAACTTAGTAAATATGAAAAAAGTCAAAACACAGAGTTTAGATATGACCTGATTTGACCCCAAATTCCACTGGACATTCTGCTAAAAAGTAATTAGAAATACACAATGTACTTGTTCAATTTGTTTGTACTATGTAAAATTGATTTTTTTCTTTAATACTAAAATTTGGTCCATCTGTTGGGAAAACAGAAAATGTTCTAAATATATACAAAGAGTGGAAATGCTTCATTCCACTGGCTGTATCCTGTGGTATATGCATTTTCATCAGTATGTTTGTCTTGCAGACAAAATGAATATCAGATGGTGGGTTTGAAAAAGGGCAGACCTAACATGAGGTGATTAGTTTCAAAAACAGATTTTTATTCTTGATAAATTATTACCAAATACAATCATCTGTTGATTGAGGATATAAAACAGATTGGTCATACTACAACCCACAGGTTAAATGAAAAACGGAAATAATAAGTTTATTTAACATGGTCTTGCATTAGGTTCCCAGCAGTGCAAATCTAAGGCAAATAATTAGATTTCCAATTTAAAGATATACATTTGTTAAGCCAGACATTTCCTGAGGTCATCTATTTCTCTGTTGGCTAGTCTCACTGCACTGGCAATGTGTTTAGGACATTTCCACTTAGAACTTTACATCACTACACCTTGTACATTACCCTGATCAAACCTGTATTATAGTTTGATTCAGGGACAATACAGTGAGGGCAAAGGGTTGATTGTAAAATCTTCTGGCTGCAAATCAGATTCAAATACACAGTCACACAGATATAAAGAAAATGAATTCCCAAAAATAAATCCTGGGAGGCAAAAAAGAGACAACTGGTAAACCAAACAAATCAAAACATCTAGGACAACAAATACAGTGCACTCAATTTCTTAAATATCCACTCTTCCTTTCCTTGGGACAAAAATAAAAAGTTAAAGACAACTGCTTTAATCAATAGTACATCCTATTTTTACTGAGCATACTCCTCCCTCCCACCTCTTCCTCCTCCTCTATTTCTTCAGTGATTTACAGCTCTGCTATGTAATGTCTCTCCCGGGAGCAAAGAATCCCATTACAGATGATTCCTCTGTGCAGACTTCAGCTCTGTAAATCAACAGCTGAGCTCTCTAACAGATTTTAAAGCCCTGCTTCAGTTAGGCTGGGACAACTTGCAAATTGGTAGGGCCGGAAGTAGGGGGAGGAAGGAGAGTTTGGTACCAGAATAAGTCCCAGAAAAAGCACTTATAACACAACTTGTAGTTCTGTTAACTTTCTCCAGTAACTATTGTGCCTTGATACAGAACATAGGAGGTCCAGAAATACTAGGGGTTGAAAAAGAACGTGCAAANTACTAGTTTGCATTCCCACCAACAGTGTAAGAGGGTTCCCTTTTCTCCACACCCTCTCCAGCATTTATTGCTTGTAGATTTTTGGATGGCAGCCATTCTGACTGGTGTGAAATGGTACCTCATTGTGGTTTTGATTTGCATTCTCTGATAATGAGTGATGTTGAGCATCTTTTCATGTATTTGTTAGCCATCTGTATGTCTTCTTTGGAGAAATGTCTATTTAGTTCTTTGGCCCATTTTTTGATTGGGTCGTTTATTTTTCTGGAATTGAGCTGCAGGAGTTGCTTGTATATGTAACAAATTAACTTCTAAAACTATCTTTGCCTTTGTGTGCAAGAACTTTAATTCTCTACTTATTTGGCATTTACAATCTCAAATGTAAATAATGAGAATGTTCTTCCACCCTGTACTCCTTTTTACACTTACTTCAAACAGTACTTCCTTGACTTCTGATTAACATTTCTCCTATGCATACTTTCAGAGAACAGGCTCCCTGACCCTCATCACTAACACAGCACTTGACATATTGTATTACAGTGGCGATACTACAATTTGCTTCCTCCCTACCAGCATAGTCTGTGAACTCCTGAGAGACAAGACCACATTTTAGTCACCTCTGAATTTCAAATCACAGCATAGTAATTAACATGTACTAGGTGCTCCATAAATTTATTTGCTGAATTGAACTGGACTGACAAATTGTAATTCAGGCCATGTTAATTACTGGTTAAGGCCAGGCTTCCACAAACAGAGGATAGCAGTGAAATGAAGTAATTATCCAGATCACTGAGGACTAAAAAAAAAACAAAAAAAAAAAACCTGTGCTAATTTGGACAAAGTGAGTAAGCAAGATTTTGCCTAACTGAACTAATCCATCATTTCATTCCAATGCTTAGCTTTGCTAATGGAAATCTGACCTCTGTGGGGGCAGTCCTATTCTCTCCTGTGCTTTGTGTTATAATCCAGCCACCTGTTTTATATTGATGCTGAACATATCCTACATTTCTTGGGCACACAACAAAAATCACACTCTAATCCCTGCCAGTATCTCATGGGAGCATCATTGGTTCCAAAGAGGACCAGTTGAGGTCAGAGTATAGCTAGTTCTGAGAAACCCACAACTGAACCCACATTTCAAAGACCACACCCCACTGATATATAGTGAGTCACTGGTATCTATATATTAAAGTTAGCAAGTTGCATAACCGATTCAACTTTTAGCACATGGATTCTCCAAACAAATTCTGCATAATCCTCTAGACAAAGAGTTAGGTGGGTCCCTCAACACATTTAACTTTGGGATGAAGATAAACATCACTGGATTTGAAGGATTATTAGAGGAAGAAAATAATGTGGCTTTTTAAACAGACCAACAGCTTTGTTATTTATACTGTATGTATTTGTTGGGATATTTCCTTTCCCAGATAATTTGTATTTGATCTAAGCAGGAAAAGCAAAGTTACTCAAACAACTAAGCAACAGATTAAAATTTAAATACTTTAAATCTTGTCATTCTGTGCCTGTAATTAATTTCCTTATGTACATGTGTCTAGCTTCAGAAATGGTGGAAAAGTTTTTGTGTGTTTCATGAGGAAGCATAATTTTTAGAAAATACTTTACACTTGTAAATTTAAATCTTTCAATTTACAAGCAGTTAGTTACTTTGCAAATAGCTGGGGGAAAAAAAAACAACACTGAAAATATAACTATATTTGACATCAGACTGTCAAACTTACAGGACTGTGCTTTTTTATATACCCTTAAGGTTTAAAAGCAGGATGAGTACTCTTTTAACTTAGTGGCAGACAAAATATTTAATGAAAATTACGATAAGACAGGGCTTCCCACGTGGCACTAGTGGTAAAGAACCCACCTGCCAATGCAAGAGACGCAAGAGTCATGGGTTTGATCCTTCGGTTGGTAAGATCCCCTGGAGGAGGGCATGGCAACCCACTCCAGTATTCTTGCCTGGAGAATCTGATGTACAGAAGATCCTAGTGGGCTACAGTCCATAGGGTCACAAAGAGTCGGACACAACTGGAGCAACTTAGCATGTAAGCACTCACAATAAGGCAATACTTTAGGCAGTACAGAGAAGTAGAAAGAACTGATGTCAGAAAAACCCTAGTTTGAATCTCAATTTTCCCGTCCTAACTTCATAACAGAGGGCAAGTCACTAAAACTTTCTGAACCTGATTTTGCTCATTTCTAAAACAGAAATAATAGTTCCCCTATTACCTAATTCTTGAGGCTGCTTGAAGAACATAAGATAACATAAATGGAAGTAATTTTAAAACTATGGAATGCTATACAATATAAAGACATTATTTTTATTATTTTGGCATACAGCTATTGATGGTAGTAATGGCCTGACATTTGCCATCAGATGTATCACTAATGCTCTGCTGTTAATTAATGCAATTGTCACAATAGCAAATTAATTTTGTTCAGATTCTACCAGATGCAAGGCCAAAATATTTGCTTCAACATCAAGTGAAGACAACTTATAAGAGTCTAAACTGAGAATAATAAACAAAGACTATAGTTCATATTTCTTCCAATTAAAGAGTCCTTTTCTCACCCGGCTTCCTCTTCACTCTTGTAGAATACACTTGTTAGTAAATGTCAATCATATTTTATTAAATTGACTGTTAAAAGAGTAAACTTCAGATAGAGATTTGCAGTCTTCTGCTTCCTTGATTTGCTTGTTGCAAATGCAGTTTTAGCAACTCCTGCTCAAGTTTCCTTAAAAATAAAAAGGAAACAAAAGAAGAAGGAGAAAGAAAAACAGGGGGTGGTGGACAAAAAGGAGTGAGATAAAGGAACTAGTGTATAAATTCAAACTGGAGTGGACAAAACTAGGTGGTAGATATCAGAACTTACAGTGAAGGAAGAAGCCCTAGACGGAACATGCAGTCATTTACACTTCACCAAGGGAGTCAGGAACTCTCTCAGACATAATCTTCTATGTCTTAGATAACAGAAAAGCACCACAGGACACCAGCCATCTTCCTAAAGACTAGACTTCCTGGACTCCCCTGGTGGTCCAGTGGTTAAGAATCCACCTGCCAATTCAGGGGACACGGGTTTGATCCCAGGTGCGGGAAGATCCCATGTGCTGCATGGCAACTAAGCTCGTGTGCCACAACTACTGAGCACATTTGCTGCAACTACCAAAACCCCACGCAACAAGAGAAGCCACCCCAATGAGAAAGCTGTGTACCACCACTGGAGAGGAGCCCCCGCTCGCCACAACTGGAGAAAGCCTGTGAACAGCAACAAAGACCCAGAGCAGCCATAAATCAATAAATACAGGCTTGGAAAAGGACTAGATTTCTTAAACAAAGATGCAATCTTCAGCTAACTTTTCCTCTTGGTGAGGTACTAACATCTGCGATAAAATCTATGGTTCTTTGTAAAGACTCTGTGGCACCACAGGAAATAATCTTTGTTTTTCTACACATCAGCAGTTCTCAATTAGTTTCAATAAGACTCTTCTCCAACACTAACTATTATGAGTTGGCTAGAAGGTAGAGGCATCACGGTAGTTCTCTGGGTTTTGTCAAAATGATTACTCTTTAATAAAGGGTCTTATGAAGAGCCTTGACCAAGCTAGTAACCTTCCAAGTGTCTTTCTTAGCTAGCAGCAGCAAGACCTCCAAATTATTCTGTTATTAAAAAAATACGCACCAAAAAAGAGCTCCTTGTTTCCACCAACTTTAAATTTCACATATTATGCATTTGAATAAATAATTAGATAATATCTATTTGGCCACTTCATGTGAAGAGTTGACTCATTGGAAAAGACTCTAATGCTGGGAGGGACTGGGGTCAGGAGGAGAAGGGGACAACAGAGGATGAGATGGCTGGATGATATCACCAACTCAATGGACGTGAGTCTGAGTGAACTCTGGGAGTTGGTGATGGACAGGGAGGCCTGGCGTGCTGCAATTCATGGGGTCGCAAAGAGTTGGACATGACTGAGCGACTGAACTGAACTGAACTGAAAGAGCATATGCTCCAATGCAAACTAGTGTCCAAAGCAAAACTGTTTTATGGAATACTGTGGTGTCACGTGAAAAAAAAAAAAAGTGTTTCACACTCAAATAAATTTGGGAAACACTGAATTAAACTAGGTTTAAAAGATTTTTTTCTCTGCTGGATTTCTCAGAACTACAATATACTATCATGTATTGTGATATTCTAAGGAAGTGTTTGAGCTTCCCTGGTGGCTCAAATGGTAAAGACTGGCTGCAATGCGGAAGACCCAGGTTTGATCCCTGGGTCGGGAAGATTCCCTGGAGAAGGGAATGGCTACCACTCCAGTATTCTTGCCTGGAGAATTTCACGGACAGAGGAACCATGCAGGCTACAGTCCATGGGGTCCCAAAGAGTCGGCCATGACTGAGCTACTAACACACAGGCATGGAAGTGTTCACAAACTTTATTTGACCATGAAAGTCTCTTTCAGGGAACTCTAAGACTCCAGCGCGCTTTCAAATCCTAAAGGATGATACTGTGAAAGTGCTACACTTAATATAACAGCAAATTGGGAAAACTAAGCAGTGGCCACAGGACTGGAAAAGGTCAGTTTTCATTCCAATCCCAAAGAAAGGCAATGTCAAAGAATATTCAAACAACTGCACAATTGTACTCATCTCAAACACTAGCAAAGTAATGCTCAAAAGTCTCCATTCCAGGCTTCAACAGTACATGAACCATGAAATTCCAGATATCCAAGCTGGATTTAGAAAAGGTAGAGGAAGCAGAGATCAAATTGCCAACATCCACTGGATCATCGAAAAAGCAAGGGAGTTCCAGAAAAATATCTATTTCTGCTTTATTGACTACACCAATGCCTTTGACTGTGTGGTTCACAACGAATTGTGGAAAATTCTTCAAGAGATGGGAATACCAGACCACCTGACCTGCCTCCTGAGAAATCTGTATGCAGGTCAAGAAGCAATAGTTACAACTGGACATGGAAAATCAGACTGGTTCCAAATAGGAAAAGGAGTACGTCAAGGCTGCATATTGTCACCCTGTTTGTTTAACTTATATGCAGAGTACATCATGAGAAACGCTGGACTGGATAAAGCACAAGCCAGAATCAAGATTGTTGGGAGAAATATCAATAACCTCAGATCTGCAGATGATACCACACTTACAGCAGAAAGCAAAGAAGAACTAAAGAGCCTCTTGATAAAAGTGAAAGGGGAGAGTGAGAAAGTTGGCTTAAAACTCAACACTTAGAAAACGAAGATCATGGCATCTGGTCCCATCACCTCATGGCAAATAGATGGGGAAACAATGGAAACAGTGACAGACTTTATTTTGGGGGGGCTCCAAAATCACTGCAGATGGTGACTACAGTCATGAAATTAAAAGCTGCTTGCTCCTTGGAAGAAAAGCTGTGACCAACCTAGACAGCATATTAAAAAGCAGAGACATTACTTTGCTAACAAAGGTTCATCTAGTCAAGGCTATGGTTTTTCCAGTAGTTATGTATGGATGTCAGAATTGGACTATAAAGAAAGCTGAGTGCCCAAGAATTGATGCTTTTGAACTGTGGTGTTGGGGAAGACTCTTGAGAGACCCTTGGACTGCAAGGAGATCCAACCAGTCCACCCTAAAGGAAGTCAATCCTGAATATTCATTGGAAGGACTGATGCTGAAGCTGAAATTCCAATACTTTGGCCACCTGATGTGAAGAACTGACTCATTTGAAAAGACCCTGATGCTGGGAATGATTGAAGGCAGGAGGAGAAGGGGATGACAGAGAATGAGATGGTTGGATAGCATCATCAACTTGATGGACATGAGTTTGAGCAAGCTCTGGGAGTTGGTGATGAACAGGGAAGCTTGGAGTACTGTAGTCCATGGGGTCGCAAAGAGTCGGACACAATTGAGCGATTGAACTGAACTGAACTGAACTGAAGACTCTAGGATAAAAGTGGTTAAGAAATGAAGGTCTGTAATATGGCATAAATATGTAAAAGAATTCATCATGACAATCAAAGAGTTGTCTCTGCATAGCTGATTCTATTTACACTGATCTGTGTAGCCACAGGGAACCCACTGTCTTGACAGGTTCTGTTTGTTTAAGTAGATACAGATTGCTTTGAGGGAAGAGAAAAACAGATTTAATCAGCACCAACAGTTCGAAGGAATCTTTTTTCTTTCCCAAGTGACAGTAATCTCAAGAAATGGCTTAAGCTACTTTTTCCATGGTGTCACAAGGTCCCAATACAGTAATCCCCCACAACAGGAACCTTCAAGTTGCAAACTTTCAAAGATGCAAATGTGTGTTCACGTGTCCAATCATGTAAGTTAGTTTATGTGTCTGGTGTACACTGTCATGTGCATCCTCTACAAATGGTTGTGCTTTTGTGTATTTTAATGTACAGTTCTGTATAGAGTATAGTAGTACAGCATCTTTATTTCAAGTCCAGGATGTCTGGAACCAAGGGTAAAAGCAGCAGTGATGTAACTGGTATTGTACTTCCTGTACCTTTCAAGGTACTGTACTATAAGATTTAAAATGTTTTATCTTTTGTGTTTGTTTTTGTGTATTATTTGTGTGAAAAACATTATAAACCTATTACAGTATAGTACTAATAGCTGATTGTGTTAGTTGGGTACCTAGGCTAACTTTGATAGACTTAAGAACAAACTAGACTTATGAACAGGCTCTTGAAATGAATCTCTTTGTATGTAGGGGACTTACTGTATTTTTCACATTTTCACTGGGGACTGTGGGAACAGAATATTATGGAATTACAAATGGCATGATATAAACCACAAAATACTGCATCTACAATTTTAGAAATTATAGGAAAACTGGTTTCACAATTTAAAGCAGGACATACTACAGCAAATAATAGATCAATTTTAGGGGTAATGACTTAATATCTAATACATCTGAATCTAGCTATAAGTAATTCACTTGAATTCAAATGTCTTATCTCTGTGTCTCTGGAACATTCCTTTCTCTAGTTTCTAAGACAGTTACTATAGGAACTCAAATCAGTTCATTGATTTGAACTTATATCAATTCATTCCTAAAGGCTTCTATTATAGTCAGCCTAATGATAATGAATTTTGTTTTGTTTTGTTTGTTTACAGGGCAGCGAGGAGGACCTAGATTTTATGTTTTCGTGAAGCTCCTCTTTTCCCAGCTGAAGTGCAGCCTCCCTATAACACTACAGTAGCTCCGGAGCGTGTTCAGCGGCTGTGGCAGCTCAACCATGCAATTTTACAGCAGGCAGCAAACAAGGCAGAGAATTCAGGGTTAAAAACTCAAGTGAAGTTTTGTCTTCTACAGTAATGAAAGCTGACTAAAAGAGTAAATCAAATGGATCTCCTAACAAAATGAAAACAGCTGTTTGGCCTGGCTTGGTCTCTGATTTAGGTTAAGTAATTATTGCTCTAGTGTGGTTCAAGGTTGTTCTGTATTAGTGAAATAGGATATCACATGAAAATCATCCAACTTTTTAATTTACTGTAGCATCAGAAATTCCACTGTATAAAAAATTCCAGAAACGTAATCTTCTAAAAACTTTACCTATAAACCTTTTCAAATACCAATTGATTAAATCTTCCAAGACATAATTACACAATACATAATTACATTATACATAATTACATATTCAGTATCTATGCTGAGAAAATATTTTAATATTTTAAATTAAAAATGCTAAGTTTTTCAAGTTTTACTAAAGTGATATATTATATCCCCATTCTCAAAAAACTGTAAAGATCATTTCTGAATAGATATTTTACAAAAAGTAACTAATGAATAACTACTTCTTGAGCCCCTAAACAAGTCTATTTTAATAGTGTAAATTTAAAAATTTTTTAATTCAACCTTTGCATACCAATAAGGAAACGGCAACCTACTCCAGTATTCTTGCCTGGAGAATCCCAGGGATGGAGGAGCCTAGTGGACTGCCGTCTATGGGGTCACACAGAGTCAGACACGACTGAAGCGACTTAGTAGCAGCAGCAGCAGTGGTTGAAAAGAAAAACAGTTACAATAAAGAACCACAACAAAGGAAGATTCTTGAGGAAGAGGCTTTTGTGTTTAGTACTACTCAGAGTAAGATAAATTACTCAAGTCACTTCAAATATCATTTCCTGTTTGTGGACTTTTGCTTTTAATTTATCTATCATCATCATCATCAATGCTATTCCTTTCTTACTTAAACACTTTATTTCTACTTCAGCTTGTCTATGATAACAAAGGACAAATCAATGGTTGGTTGTTGGTAGTTTTTTTAAATAATGCTCCAGTAATTATTTTTAAATGACTAAAAAGCTTTAAATGGTGTCTAATGCCGATGTTAAGTTCTTGAAGAAAACAAAGACTTAAGTCTTCAGTTCAGTTCAGTCGCTCAGTCGTGTCCTATTCTTTGCGACCCCATGAATCGCAGCAGGCCAGGCCTCCCTGTCCATCACCATCTCCTGGAGTTCACTAAGACTCACGTCCATCGAGTCCGTGATGACATCAAGCCATCTCATCTTCTGTTGTCCCCTTCTCCTCCTGCCCCCAATCCCTCCCAGTATCAGAGTCTTTTCCAGTGAGTCAACTCTTTGTATGAGGTGGCCAAAGTACTGGAGTTTCAGCTTTAGCATCATTCCTTCCAAAGAAATCCCAGGGCTGATCTCCTTCAGAATGGACTGGTTGGATCTCCTTGCAGTTCAAGGGACTCTCAAGAGTCTTCTCCAACACCACAGTTCAAAAGCATCAATTCTTCAGCGCTCAGCCTTCTTCACAGTCCAACTCTGACATCCATACATGACCATTGGAAAAACCATAGCCTTGACTAGATGGACCTTAGTCGGCAAAGGAATGTCTCTGCTTTTGAATATACTATCTAGGTTGGTCATAACTTTTCTTCCAAGGAATAAGCGTCTTTTAATTTCATGGCTGCAGTCACCATCTGCAGTGATTTNACTAGACGGACCTTAGTCGGCAAAGTAATGTCTCTGCTTTTGAATATGCTATCTAGGTTGGTCATAACTTTTCTTCCAAGGATTAGGACGGCTTTATCCGCCCAGAGAAATGGGACTAATTCACACAGAGGAGTCACTGAAGTTAACAGTAGCCCTGACTTTATTCTCTTCTGGCCATAATCCTAATGCTAAGCGATTTTCTTCAAAATCAGGACAAAATCGGAGATGCCTTTGTGGTTCAAATTATTCAAAGAAACAACTTTAGCTTCTAGGATAGCTTGTAGGCCCCAGCTCTCCTTACACTTACCTTTTTGTGTTTTTTTTCTGACTCTCCTCATGTTTCGATGCAACCCTGTTTTCCCTCAGAATGTTACCTCTACTTCTTCCTCAGCTACTTGAGAAATACACTTGAACTTGAGGATACTAATGTATGTTACCTTCAGTTTTACTGTCAGTTTTAAGTCTGGTTGCTTAGAGCAAAAGGACCTTAACTAATCCATTAGCCTGTGATGTTGTGCAAAGAAACACCAGGATCTCTTAATCAACATGGCAGCTCCAGCTGCAAAAGTTTTTTTTTGTTTTTAAAGAAAACACCAAAGTAGTCTTGGCAGTATTAGCAGCATCAGGCAATTACAGAATCTGCTACAATAAATGGCCAAGGTTACGGCACCCATAAAGTTTAATTTGCATTCTGAATATTATGATGTGTTCACCGAGAATGCAAAGCAGGCTTCACAGACGTGAGCAGCTAAATTGCAGAGTATTTCAGGATGTCTGTGATTCATGCGAAGGAATGAGGGGTGCTTGGTGATGCAAGGTTGGCCTCAACCTTCAGCTCCTTCAGCAGGACACAAGGAACAGATGGCCCCTGTGGGCTGCTCTTTGGGGAGACCTGTCACCAGATGGTTGGATGTAAACTGGGCCTGGGTCGCACCACCGCCAAGTGGATTGCCTGGGTCACTTGGGGGTTTATGTAGAGGGCCAGGAGGTTGATCAGGTTGCTGTGCCTGGAACCTGCTGGCAAGAGGATGGAAATGATTTAGCCAATTGCACCAAGTACGTGTTATTCCGAGTGGGTGTCACGAAGAGATTCTGAAATTGGATGAAGGCCTCATTGGCAGAGAAATAAAGCACATAGGATATTGCATTCCCAGATCAACAAGATGTACCGGACTCACGCTCTTACACAGGGGAGGGGAATCTAAGCCCATCGCAATTCCATACGCCTCCCAGAGCGTCCCTGGCACATTTGCATTGTTGGGGTCCGTGGAGGGGTGGAGGCCAGGGCCTGACTGATGCTAAGAAGCTTCTCTGCCTGACTGTGTGGTGGGTTCCTGCTCTTGCCTCCCTGCTCCTGGGCACCCTCAGTGTGTCAGGGGCCACAGACAGCACACTCGAGGGGTGTCCTGCCAAGACGTCTTAGTTCCATGTCTCTTGGCTCTGGAACGGCCACAAGCACAGGGGGTGTCAGGTTGAGAAAATCAGCCGGAATTATTTTTTAGTGAAACAGGGTGGAGTTTTAGGACTTTAGGGGAGAGCAAGAGTGAGAGTGGCTAGAAGTATTGCAGCCTCCTTTCCTCCCTGGAGACGTGACCCAAGGGCAGGTGAGGCTCCTCAGTTGACTAAGGAGTCCCAAGTGGGGTCCCCTTATCCCTGCATGTAAGTGGGGGCAGGAGAGGGTGGAGAGCAGGGCTCTTCACCTGAGTCTGCAGCTCTGAGCAGCATGACTGGCCATTCACTCCAAAGGGACTGTCCTGGAGCCTTCCACTGATTGCATCCCTGAAGGTGAGACCAGGGCACCAGCTTCAGTTTCCTAGCAGCAGTTCCTCCATCTCACTGAGGTTAAAAATGTCCCCTCACATCTTTAACAAGTGCACCGGCATAACATTATTTTAAAAGAGGATTTTTCTTAACAGAAAAGAACCAGACTCACAGATACAGAGAAGAGACTAGTGGTTACCAGTAGGGAGAGGGAAGTGGGGAGGGGCTAATGTGGGTGGGAACTGGGAGGTGCAAACTAGCATGTGTAGAACCAGCTCTAGGGCTGTGTCCTGCTGCGTGGGGAATGCAGCCAGCCTAGGGTTTTGCAGTGGCTGTGGGTAGGGTGTCACCTTTGGGAGCTGTGGATCCCTGTGCTGTGTGCCTGTAACTTGTATGGGACTGTGCAGCACCAATACATCAATAATACATGCATACATTAATTATTTTACAAAGAGGACTTTTTTGGCAGGAATTTTAGTTGTAGGTAACTTCTGTAATAAGGCAGAACACACTGCACTCAAGTCTGTGCCAACTAGTTCACCCTGTGCTTGAACAAACTATCGTGTCATCCCCATTATCTTAGGAAAAGGTTCTAACATCTTATAACTCAGTTTTCACTCCTCAGTGAAGCAGTCACGGGTTGCTCCTTGTTGCTCTCCTTCTACCCCTGATACAGGGCTAGGTATTCATGTAGGTTAGGACTGCGATGGGCTGCACGTAACAGAAGCTGAGCGAAGCTGACCTGAACAAACAGGGCTCTCCCTCTGTCACGGGCGGGGCGGCTGCGATGGGCTGCTGCTCCTTCTGGTTCGGGGCCGGGGCGGCAGGGGCAGGACGGGGCAGCGCGTGCTCTGCTGCGAAGCTCTTTGTTGCCACATGTGTCACATAGTACCAAGGTTACTTTTGAGGCAAGAATAGGGCAGTTACATCTGCAACATTTTATCAGGAAAATAGAAGGTTTCCAAGAAGGTTTTCATCTGCTTTTCAGGTTGTTTGTTTGTTTGCTTTTTATTGGTGGTGTTGCATGCATGCTCAGTCGCTTCAGTCGTCTCCGACTCTTTTGTGACGCTATGGATGGTAGCCCAACAACCTCCTCTGTCTGTGGGATTCAGCAGGCAAGAATACTGGAGTGGATTGCCATGCCCTCCTCCAGGGGAGCTTCCTGACCCAGGGACTGGACCTGTATCTCCCGAGTCTTCTGCATTGCAAGTAGATCTTTATCTCTGAGCCACTGGGGAAGCCCTTCCAACCTGCTTTACACTCACGTCTCATTGGCTGAGGTGATTGCCTTGTCCCCTTACGGTTCAAGATTGGCGAGAAAATCTGAAAATGAGACCATCCTGTTGGACATATTCCAGTAACAATCCACGTTCTGGGACTAGGCTTACTCCCCCTCCCCCGAGTATTAGGGTTCTGATTTTTCAGGAAGAAAGAGAAAAAAAAAGTGTTAGGAGGGCTGCATCACAGGCTGTGTTCCTCCAGAGGCTGATCATGAGATAAGGTCACCAGAGCAAAGGGCTTACTTGGGAGGTGATCCCGGGAAGCACTGACAGGAGATGGGCAGGTGAGAAACTGAAGGCAAGGATGCCAAATGTGCATTAGTGAGCAGGTCAGTGCCACAGGCAGCTGGGGCTCAGGACAACTGAGGGCGGCTGTGGACTAGAGTTGCCCCCCCCGCTCCCAGGAGTGCAGGGCCACAGAAGCTGGGGCGCTGCTTCCTGCACCCACATGTCGCTGGTAGGGGGCTGCTGACAGGGACCGCCTGGCACCTCCAGCCGCCACATGTGCAGACCGAGCACCGCCCTGAGCACACAGGTGCTCATAATCCCAGAAGCCAGGCCCCAGAAGGTAGATGCCCAGGGCCAGGGCTGGGGCCTGCCAAAGGACCGCCCGCGCCCACCGCCACGCTCACGAGGTGCTCAGAAACACTTTAATCTGATGAGCATTTATTGCAGACCTGCTACTTGACAAGTACTCTGCAAGATATTTACTAATCAATTTGTTCTTAGACTTCCTTGACACTAACAAAACAAGTGGTATCTGCACTCGGTTCTTTTATTTTTATTTGATAATTGGAGTATAGTTGATTAACAATATTGTGTTTCAGGTGGACAGCAAAGTGATTCAGATATTGCTTATATGTAAAATCTAAAAAAAAGATACAAGTGACTTATTTACAAAACATTGGAAGGACTGATGTTGAAGATGAAACTCCAATACTTTGGCCTCCTGATGCGAAGAGCTGACTCATTGGAAAANAGGATGGAATGGTTGGATGGCATCAACGACTCAGTAGACATGAGTTTGAGTAGCCTCTGGGAGTTTGTAATGGATCGGGAAGCCTGGCGTTCTGCAGTCTGTAGGGTTGGAAAGAGTCGTACATGACTGAGTGACTGAACTGAACTGAACTAATCTATTCAGTGAATGATTACAATTTTTGATAATATAAAGTGTTTATTTAAAAAACTAATCCACATACTTCCTTTTGAGAGAACTTAACAAAGTACCAAGTCACAGTGTACACTAGTGGACTGTTGGATTGTATACTAGTGGACCAGTGGACTGTTGTAATCAACAATAAAAACGGTAAAGGAGAATGCAGCCAATGTCTTCATCTTTTCTTTTAATTGTGTTTAAAAAAACACACAAATTACTTGAAGTTAAATAGCTTACCTATTTTAAGTGACCTTTAATAGTGTTAGGTATATTGACATTGTTGTACAATGTATCTCCAGAACTTTTTCATCTCACAGAATTGGAACTCTATATCCCTGAATAACAGCTCCCCATTTTCCCTTCCCTCAGCCCTTTGAAACCACTACTTCCTGTTTCTGTGAATTTGACTGTCTTAGAAATCTCAAGCAATGGAATCATACAGAATTTGTCTCTTTGTGACAGGCTTATTTCAGTTATCTTAATGTCCTCAAGGCTCATCCATGTCATCCATGTGACAAGCTTTTCTTCCTCTTTAAAGCTGAATTCTATTCCATTTTAGATATGTGCTATATTTTATCTTTTGTCCATTCACCTGTCAATGGAGATTTGGGTTACTTCCACCTCAAAGTCTTCATGTTAATATATTTTCTGAGGAAACTGAAATAAAATTGTTGTTAGAAAAACTCAAGTAAGCAACAAGAAGAAAGAATACATATTGAACTACTGGAACAAAGTCTAGCCGCTTGATTTTCATCACTCCAGGGACTTTAAGAAATGGGGCACATCTAATGGACATTATTCAGTGGGTCTAAAAGAAACTAAATTTATTATTTATTGACTTCTGTTTTCTACCCCCTTCTTTATTTTGGTACTGTTTCTTGATGGAACTATTCAGAGGATGTTGATGTGTAGAAATATGTTTTTAGTCCCTTAATAAAGGATAAAGCTGTGAGATGTAGCTAAACTGAGGAAAAAAAAAAATATCACAAATGGATGGATGAAGACTAGGAGAGTGCCAAATATTTCAGATTAAAACTTTTCTAATAAAAATTACATGTAAATCGCAAATTTTTAAAGAAAATTTGTAGTACAGGTACTCCAGGGTTTATTTTGATGATGAATGTGCTAAACCATTTGATGTCTAAAAGGTTCCATTTAACCACTTAGAAAACTTTTCTGAATGATGTGATATCAGTGGGGGGGGGTGTGTGTGCTAATTATTTAATTATTTATTAGAGATAATGAACCTACCACAGAGGACATAGTTATTCAGATGATTATATGCCATCTGATTCTACATAGATAAAGTCCATCCAAAATCACTTGAGTTTCGTGGGCACTGTAAAGTCACTGCCATCTTATCTGGAGCCATTTTTGTATTTTGTATTTTGTCTCTAGTTCACTTTCTCAGCTCCTACTCCAAGGGGTCACGGATCCCTTGGGTTCATTAAATTTCTGGCTTGGATTATGTGGAATGATTAATGGTGGTGGGCCTGATACATGTTGAGGTCAGCATGCTGAGCATCCTGTATGTCAGCGACAAATACAGCAGTGTGCATCCACTAAGTCACTTTGCCCCTTTGCAACTGTAATTTATTCATCCCAGAGTACACTCGACCATCTGCTATTTATTTTGTTTTCTTTAAGCATTATTTCCTTCGATTGGTTAAGCCAGGGCACAGGTGAAAAGTGGTAAGAAGCAAAGGGAAGTTGCTGTTGTTGGACACAGGAGGGGTGAGTTCAGCTCCCCTGGAGGAAGAGCATTCAGCTCCACAGAAAAGGCCTAACTGTACTGTTGAATACTTAAATCCCTGTCTAATAGGAGCATTTGGGCCAGGCCCAATCATAACTAGCTAAAGCTAGACCCCTGGGGTGAGCAGTGTAAAGCTGGGGAATTTTAAGCATCCTTAATAGTAGCCTTGTAATAAACTGATGCTCTGAATCTTTGCTAGAGTATATACAAGACTGAACTATAAATCTTACATTTGGCTAAGTGACTCATACAGAAACACCCACCTGATTTCAGACATGCATTTTTGGCAGTGAGGGTGCTAGCTAAATTAGCTACAGTTCTATTTTTAGCTGCTTTCTTTCTCTGGCTAAAACACAATGATTCTATCTGTACAGTTTTACATCTGTGCCCTCCTCCACTACTTATTAGACTGTCTCCTGGATTGGGAGATTGCTTCTTTTTTCTTAATGCCCAAAACATGGGAATAAAATTTATTTTTTATTTTATCTATAAGCATCTGACCCAGGAAGCTGTTTTTTTTTTTTTTTTTAATGAGAGTAACAATGATAAGTATTTATCGAAATGCATTTCAGCTTAATTGCACTCAAACAATCTCTGCTATTTAGAGTGATAAAAATATAAAAACACTTTTTCTTCAGGAAGAGTTGAAGTGTCTCTTGTCTGGGGAGGTCCAGTGTTGACTTGAGGAACTTTGGTCAAGCTGGTATTTGACCTTTGGCAGGAGGCTGCCCTGGGTCTTATATTCTCAACAAACTGGACCCAAGACAATAGTGTGCTTTATAGCCCAGAGCCTGATCAGTGTGTTTCTCCAAGGAAGACCTCAAGCTGAAAAGCCAACATGCCTGACAAGCACCGTCAAGGTACCAAGGGCATAAGCACTAGACATTGGAAAACAAATGGAAAAGCACACACAGCTACATCTGGAATCCTAATGGGCCGCCAATGGTTCCCAGCTAAAGGAAGAATTACCCGTGTTATTTTATCATCCCTTGCGCTAACTTCGCTGTTTATGTACAGCAATAAATGATTTTTTAAAAACATATTTGGGTCATTATGTCATATACCACCAGCAAGTAAGGTTGTTTTATTGTGCTTGGAGTCAAAATACACTGCTGTACCCAGATGTACGGGAAGTTTAAAATCTCCTGTCCTTTTGTATTCATTCCTCCTGGACAAATGAGTTAAGTTTTTAAAAGGGAAATTGAGAATTTTTATGGCTTCTATTCCCACCTCGCCAGTAAAATTTGCACCAGTATTTTTCTACCCAGCAAAGGTGCTTGGCCAATGATAACACTAAATAGTAATGCAGAAAGCCAAACAGCTTCCAGTCAACAGGAAATGCCAGAGATTTTTTTTTTTTTTCTGGAACACTTTGAGCAAGTAGAAATTTTATGCCAAGGCTATGCTATAATCCAAAAGCAACTGCACATCAAGAACATAGAGTGAAATCCAGAGGTTTAAGCAGACTCTTCCCATGCACTATGTGGATTTCTAGCTGCCTTTCTCATTGCTGCCAGCAGTTTTAAAATACACCTGCTCTGTTATCATACATACCCAACACTTACCAACAAAATGACATCTCTTCTTAGTTAAAAAAAAATCCAACGTGCTTATCTCTCTATAATGTATCCTTCTGCATGCTCTTTAATCAATGAATCTAATTGGTTTCTTTTTCTACCCCTTTCCCATACTTTCCAAAAAAATATTTTATTGGAATGTAATCGCTTTACAATATTGTATTAGTTTCTGCTATACAACACAGTGAACTGGCTATATGTATACATATATACCTTTCCTCTTCAGGCTCCTTCCCACCCCTTCCCCCATTAAAAGCTCAAGTCACCTAAACCTGCTTCCATTCTATTAAGGGAATTTTTTTCACATGAATAAAGTTAAAGACATTCTACATCAAGGGAGGGAAAAGCAGAGGAAGGCTAAGAAAAGCAGATGTTCAGACCTGACTGCCCACCTATCCAGAGAATCAGACCTTGTGAGAATGTTTGGTTTCTGAAGCAGAGGATGGTGGCCTTCCTGTTTACTTAGCTAGCCCTGTCTCTGGTTTACAGGTGGCCTGGAAAGAAGATTTAGGAAATGTTTTCTCTTTCCATAAATGAACATCAAATTATTTTACAATGTGCCTTGGTACATGCATCATGACAGGTTAGAAGGCAGAGACAATTTCAAAAGGGGAGAAAGATGTGGAGAAGTAGGACAGGCAGTTGAATGTTGTGGGATGGGGGGGGCGGTGAGAAACTTGGCTGAGTTCTTGGTGAAACAAAATTATTTAAAGCTTTTCAAATGTTTTGCTAACAGATAAGTCATTTTGCCCTTTAACCTGGCACACCTTCCCTTCCCAGTCTCCTTCTTTGGCAGGACTTCTAAGTTCTGGTTCCTCCTGCAATGTAACAGACAGATTTTTTGAAAGATCTTCTTTAGTATGCAGCACTGAGTTTTCTGAACTGTCTTACCATGATCTTACTTTTGCTAAATAATAATCATTATTTTATTTTATTTTTTTAAAGCAATTAACTTGATTTTGAGTTAGTATTACTGAATCTTCTCAAAAGGGAAGACTAGAATCACCAGCATTGCTTCCATATGGAAGAAGTCATTACTTGACAATTTATCAACTAAAGCTAGAGTTCCATCTCTTTTTTCCTCCCTTTTCATGATACTCCAACTTTTCTTTTCTTTTGTCTTATTACTTAGCAATTTTTTTTCACCAAACTTCAGAAGTGATTTTGGTGACTTCTTCCCTTCTTTCTTGCTTATTCTTGACCTTGTCCCCCTGACACATTTCTAGCCTACATTTTAGCAGTATCTGATTCTTGTCATTTTTCATGTTTCAAGAGAATTTTAGTCTCTTGCTCCTAACTCTCCATTCCCTCAGCCCAGCAGTCTTCACAGATCATCTCTGTCAATTCACGTCCCTCCTTCTTTAGAATGCTGCCAGGAATCATCTCTTAAACTAACCCCAAAGGGCTCTGCTCAACTAAATCCCTTCAACAATCCTGTGGGCACAATATCAGAAGTTGCCTAGAAAGAAGTTTCTATATTCTGCAGATGTTTATATTTTTTATATGATTGTTCTTTCATTTGCATATAACTTCTGGTCCTTACTGAAACTCAAGGCTCCTTGTAAGCACGGAATGATCTTATAACCAAGTACTTTTTGTGTGTTTCTAGAATTCTTCGTTCAGTGCTCACTGTATTATAATGGAGGAAAATCAAGAACTGTGGTTACCTGACTGAAGTCTGAAATTACTTTTATGGCTATCATGCTATTTGGCTTGTGATAGCAAAGCATCTCTTAAATAATATTCACTCATGGTCCTTTGTTACCAGGTAGTCGGAGAAGGCAATGGCACCCCACTCCAGTACTCTTGCCTGGAAAAGCCCATGGATGGAGGAGCCTGGTGGGCTGCCATCCATGGGGTCTCGAAGAGTCGGACACAACTGAATGACTTTATTTTCACTTTTCACTTTCATGCATTGGAGAAGGAAATGGCAACCCACTCCAGTGTTCTTGTCTGGAGAATCCCAGGAACAGGGGAGCCTGGTGGGCTGCTGTCTATGGCGTCGCACAGAGTCGGACACGACTGAAGCGACTTAGCAGCAGGCTTATTAGTAACATCCACTGGACTCAAGATTTCTGAAGTGACATGGGGTACACTCACTTTCTATTTGTTGGTACAAAAATGAAGAATAAGTAGAGCTGGCAAATTAACATTTGGAACATGTTTCTTTTACTTTCAACCTTCCTTTCAACATTTGTGAGAGTCCTCTCTCCTTTCTCAATTTCAGATATTAAGTGCCTCCTTAAACTCTAACTTCTCCAAATAAAAGCAGAAAGATGTAGTATTTTTTAACTTTACCTAAAATTAATTATCACAATCTTAATATATTCACTCTTTTAAGAATTTTCCATTTTAAGCTTCATTTCCTGTTATAAAAGTATCTCCTGAGAGAGGAGTTTAGAGAATATTTAGGAAGTGAGAGGGCTTCCCTTGTTGCTCAGCTGATAAAGAGTCCTCATGCAATGCAGGAGATCTGGGTTCAATCCCTGGGCTGGGAAGATCCCCTGGAGAAGGGAAAGGCTACCTACTCCAGTATTCTGGCCTAGAAAATTCCATGGATTGTATAGTCCATGGGATCTCAAAGAGTCAGACATGACTGAGTGACTTTCATTCACTCACTCACACAGAAAGTGAGAAGAATGTTATAGGGAGAGGAGGATGTAGAACAGAGTCTTTTCCTTAACCCTAAAATCAGTGCTGCATTTAATTCCGGTCTTAGTAAGAGATTAGCATAGTCTCTACCTTTTCACTTTCCTTAAGACAAAGATTCCTGTGCCAGAACACTCATAAATGCCAGGGGGCTTGAGACCTCAACCTGCCTAGGTCTTCCAGTATCAATGCAATTGACACAACTCCTCTCCCCAACCATGACAGGCACATGGGATATGCCTTTCCCCAGCCCCCTCTTTGCTTCTTCTAGAATATTATCTATAATCCCAAGATCCAAAGTTCTAGTTACTTCCAATACCCCCCAAAAAACAGAGTCTGACACTGCCTTAGAAGCAGAGAACAGTTGCTAAGTAGTCATTAGATCAGGCAGAATGACAGTAAGGTGCGGAGTGGGAACTATCAGCCCAGAGCACCATGGTTATTAGCAGACATGATCCTGCCTCTCTGTCAAGTCCCTGACTGCATATCCCAATAAAGTTTAAAGGGATTTATTGACTCTGTCTTATTGGTAGTGTTTTTAACTAAGGTATAAATGACATGCAATCAACTGTATATATTTTAAAAGTACAACTTGATAGTTTTTGACATTTGTATACACCTGTGAAACTATTAACTACAGTTCAAGATATTGATGAATATATTCATCACCCTCAGATGTGTCCTCATCCTCCCTTGTTATCCCTCCCTTCCATTCCCAAGGGATTCCCTTGGTAAATCCATGAGATTCTCTGGGAGATCAGCTGGTAAAAGAATCTGCCTGCAATGCAGGAGACCCTGGTTTGATTCCTGGGTTGGGAAGACCCCCTGGAGAAAGGAACAGCTACCCACTTCAGTATTCTGGCCTGGAGAATTCCATGGACTGTATAGTCCATGGGTTCACAAAGAGTCAGACACAACTGAGCGACTTTTACTTGTACTTTCCTCACATTCCTATCTCTTCAGCCACTACAGATTAATTTGTATTTTTTAGATTTTACATAAATGGAACCATATGGTATGTACTCCTTTTCCTCTGGCTTCTTTCACTTAGCATGATTGTATGGAGATTCATCCATGTTATATGTATCATTAGTATATTTATTTGTATTGCTGAGTAGTCTTTCATTGCAAGGATATACCTATCTGAAAGGTGTTAACTGGGCCTCTTCTTTGTGGTAGACACTGGAAGATAGAGTCACTCAAGTCTAGGTATCAGTTCTTAAGGATCTAGTGTGGTGTCTAGTATCTGTGTGTGTGCTCAGTTGCTCAGTCATGTTCAACTCTTTGAGACCCCATGGATTGTAGGCCACCAGGTTCCTCTGTCCATGGGATTTCCCAAGTAAGAATACTAGATTGGGTTGCCATTTCCTACTCCAGGGGATTTTTCTGACCCAAGGATTGAACCCCCACCTTTATATTTCCCTCATTGGCAGACAGGTTCTTTACCACCTCATCATCTGGGAAGCCCATGGTGTCTAAGATGGAGACTGAGAAAAAAGTTGATAGTTATAGTTATGTGTGATCTTTGGTGTATGGGCAATAAGCATAGGGTTTCTGAGGCCTCAGCAAAGACCATGAAAATTAGATTTCAGGAAGAGAGGTTCAGCAAAGACTGTTAGAAGAACTAGTGCTTGAAGTGGATTTTGGTAGATATGCAGAAATTTGTTACAGAGTGAGGCCAAAGAGTTAGAAGTAGTTCTATATGCCTGGCATGATTGGGGCAGAGGAAGCTATTTAGAAGGACTTTTATATGCTGGGTAAGAAGCTTAAATTATATCGAGATGTATTAAAGTCATTTAAATAGCAGTTGAATTCATAAGTAAATTTACTTTTTACTGTGTAGAATGAGCTAGAAGAAAACAAGACCAAAGATAGGAAGACTAATTAAGAGGGTATCAAAGAAGCCCCAGATCAGAGGGGATGGAGGTATAGACTAAGGTGGTAGATGCAAGACTGGGGGGAGTGGACAGACCACAAAGAAAGTAAAAAAGACAAAGGAAATAGAATTCTAAGTACTTGTTTTATTTTTGTAATTTTTTAATACCAAAAACATTTTGTGTTGGGGTATAGCCAGTTAACAATGTTCTGATAGTATTCTAAGTACCTGTTGATTCATTAACTGCATAGGGAAAAGTTAAGTAGATTCCCATATTTAAGGCTTGAGCAACTACGTAAATAGACAATGGATTAAGAAGTGACAGTAGGGTTTGGGAGGATGATAAAGTTCAAAAGAAGTACAGAACTTAGATGATATAAACATGGATTTAGACTATGCAGGAGTTTGGAGATGGAGATACACTTCCTCATATTTACAGACTTGAAGGACGAAAAAGTTAAAGAATGAAAAAGAGCAATAGGCTTAAAATGAGGTTCTTGGAAACACTGCCTTTATTACCAGTGCTAAATGGAAAATTAGCTCATGTATCTCATATATTTATTTCTGCTCCTTAATTAGTTTAGAAATTCCTGAAGGAACAGGCTTTGCCTTAAACTTTTTAGTAACTCAGGCGCCTGTGACAAAGGAGTTCACAACTCATTATTTGCATACTTACAAACTGGAAACATAGTCAGTCTGACTCTATAACCAGCTGTCTCTGAGAAATCAATCCATTTGGCATACTAAATGCTAAAACAATTATTTAAGGATGCCTGGGCATGAGCTATCACCGCCACCTAGATGTGGTCTATTTCTGTTGAGCAGAAACAAAAATTGCTAGTTACAGAATTTTCTGATATTTAATCACATATGTAAAAGGAAAAAAGTGCTGCCAGTTTCAAATATAGTAATGTAACTTAAGCCAAACCATGATGGTTAGGTCCAGCAGTGGGCTTACATATACAGCTAAATAAAAAATCAGACGACACATTGAGCATTCCTTTTGCCATTTTTTGCACATCATGCAGAATTAGCAGGTGACAACCTGGGATACATTTTTGCATAAATGACTAAGGATCCCAATTTTCTCAACAGCACCCCCACCAAAACTGGGAAAGTCTTCCTAATACAAATTAAATCTAAAGACTACAAATATTATTGTATCTTTAAACTGGATTAAATCAAGGTAAATGAATGTAAGGTGGTCAGGAAAACCTCAGTGAATCAGTCCTCATTTTTCCTACCACATCAAGTGGAGAAGCTATGATTTAGGCAATTTCTGCTAGGGAAAGTGCTTCCCCTGTAGCATTTTTCCTCCATGATCTCTCCCCCACAATACGTTAAGGGGTAACCTTTACTTGCCATAGAAAAACAGACTTGTGAATTTGATACTCTGAGTTTGTTGATATGTTTTTAAAGCTGGCAAACAAACAGAGTGCAGAATGTGAAATTTTTTTGCTTCAGCTGCCACATGGCTAGCTGGAAGCTGTGTTCAGGACATAGCAAAATGTCTATTCTGATTTCCAAGAACAGCAAAAATATTAAGTTATGTTTAGGGAGAAAAATTCTTATTCTTGATATCATCAAACTTGTTTCTGAAATACCCTCCAATTTCTTCTAGGTTGGGAACCTCACAAGTGAAATAAAAACAACAAACTTAATTTGGCCATCTCCAAAAGATGTCTAACAATTCTCAAAGGCATTTCTCAGACCCTCATTTCTCCAAAGTTTCTATTTTTTGGAGGTAGAAAACAACAATGTAGTTTGAGTTGTAAGTACATTTCCTAACTCTTAAAGAAATAATCCTTGGATACAACTTAAGAAAATTTCTATGCAAAATCTTTCTAAAGAAGATAAATTAGGAAGATATTAATTGTATTAAGAAGCTTTTTCACATTATAAGATCCATTAATACACTAATCTCCCTGGAGAACTTAAAAATTAATTTATAAAGTTTTGTTCACTCAGTCTTTGGGAAAACACATTTATTGTGTAATGCATGGCATGTATGAATTTTTTTATAATAGTGGGTCTATGATACTCAATCTATCATTGTGGTGCACAGGCTTCTCACCACAGTTACCCCATTCTCTTCTTTTAAAAAAAATTTTTATTTATTTATTTAATTTTTTTATAAATAAATAAATTTATTTTTTTAAAACAAAACCAAATGAAAATATTAAGTATATACAAAACATTGTTTTGTTTTGTTTTTAAGTTGCTTTAAAACTTTTTTTATTTTTTAATTTAATTTTTTTAATTTTTACTTTATTCTACTTTACAATACTGTATTGGTTTTGCCATACATCGACATGAATCCACTACAGGTGTATACGAGCTCCCAATCCTGAATCCCCCTCCCA
>SJYV01054187.1:396967-448617 GCA_006410875.1 Neotragus pygmaeus
CCTGCTCATGGATTGGAAGACTCAATATAGTGAAAATGAGTATACTACCCAAAGCAATCTACAGATTCAATGCAATCCCTATCAAGCTACCAGTGGTATTTTTCACAGAACTAGAACAAATAATTTCAAGATTTGTATGGAAATACAAAAAACCTTGAATAGCCAAAGCAATCTTGAGAAAGAAGAATGGAACTGGAGGAATCAACCTGCCTGACTTCAGGCTCTACTACAAAGCCACAGTCATTAAGACAGTATGGTACTGGCACAAAGACAGAAATATAGATCAGTGGAACAAAATAGAAAGCCCAGAGATAAATCCACACAGCTATGGACACCTTATCTTCGACAAAGGAGGCAAGAATATACCATAGAGTAAAGACAATCTCTTTAATAAGTGGTGCTGGGAAAACTGGTCAACCACTTGTAAAAAAATGAAACTAAATCAGTTTCTAACACCACACACAAAAATAAACTCAAAATGGATTAAAGACCTAAATGTAAGACCAGAAACTATAAAACTCCTAGAGGAGAACATAGGCAAAACACTCTCCGACATAAATCACAGTAGTATCCTTAATGATCCACCTCCCAGAATACTGGAAATAAAAGCAAAAAGAAGGTGGTTCTTAACTGCTGAACAGCTTCAGAAGTCTTACAGAAGTTTTAAGGCTATTCAAAGGCATCATGCCAATCTTTCTTAAAAGACTTCATGAGGAGATATGCATTTGCACATGATTACTGTATCATGTCACCCCTAGCAACATCCATAATTCTGTCCCAGAAAGGAGGTTTTCAAATGGTTTTGTCAATTTGACCATCTTCCACCATCCTAACCCCTGTCTCTTATACACATCTAGATGTGTATAAGAGACAGCACCAGCCCCAAGCATCCTGCATCCTGCATCAAACATAGACCAGTTCTCTTTATATATTCAATTTCTTCCTAATGTGCCAGAACAAGAGAATTCCAGAAAAACATCTATTTCTGCTTTACTGACTATGCTTAAAGCCTTTGACTGTGTGGATCCCAACAAACTGTGGAAAATTCTTCAAGAGATGGGAATACCAGACCATCTTACCTGCCTCCTGAGAAATATGTATGCAGGTACATATGTATGAGAAAACTGTATGCAACAGTTAGAACTGGACATGGAACAGTCTGATTCCAAATTGGGAAAGGAGTATGTCAAGGCTGTATATTGTCACCTTGCTTATTTAACTTATATGCAGAGTACATCATGAGAAACACTGGGCCGGATAAAGCACAAGCTGGAATCAAGATTGCCAGGAAAAATATCTATAACCTCTGATATGCAGATGACACCATCCTTACAGCAGAAATTGAAGAGGAACTAAGGAGCCTCTTGATGAAAGTGAAAGAGGAGAGTGAAAAAGCTGGCTTAAAACTCAACATTCAAAAAACTAAGATCATGGCATCCGGTCCCATCACTTCATGGCAAAATGATGGAGAGACAATGAAAACAGTGACAGACTTTATTTTGCAGGGCTCCAAAATCACTGCAGATGGTGACTGCAGCCATGAAGTTAAAAGACACTTGCTCCTTGGAAGAAAAGCTATGACCAACCTAGACAGTGTGAGAGTTGTCTCAACAGTGTGAGAGTTGGACCATAAAGAAAGCTGAGTGCTGAAGAATTGATACTTTTGAACTATGTGTTGGAGAAGACTTGAGAGTCCCTTGGACAGCAAGGAGATTAAAACAGTCAATCCTAAACGAAATCAGTCTTGAATATTCATTGGAAGGACTGATGCTGAAGCCGAAGCTCCCATACTGCGGCCACCTAATGCAAAGAACTCACTCATTGGAAAGACTCTGATGCTGGGAAAGAGTAAAGGCAGGAGGAAAAGGGGACAACAGAGGATAAGATAGTTAGATGGCATCACCGACTTGATGGACATGAGTTTGAGCAAGCTCCAGGAGTTAGTGATGGACAGGGCAGCCTGGCATGTTGCAGTCCATGGGGTCACAAAGAGTCGGACATGACTGAGAGACTGAACTGAACACATGTATTCAACAGAAATTTCACTGCAAGTATATTTTGATATATTACATAAAAGAGATCCTGAAAGATTAAGCAAGTTTTAGAAATACTACCAGCTTTGAATGTACCGTTGGAATGTTGACTTTATTATTTACAGGAACACAGGCTTTGTCTAATGCAATGAGTCCTTCTCTTGAGTTTTAGAAACTTGAATTTCTATATACAATATCGGGTTTTCTTAAGGTAAGGTCCAGGGCTTCTCTGGTGGCTCAGTGGTGAAGAATCCACCCGCCAATGCAGAAAACATTGGCTTGGTCCCTAGTCTGGGATGAGCCCACTTGCTGTGGAGAGCATCTAAGCCTGTGTGCCACAATTGCTGTGCCCCTGCACTATAGAGCCTGTGCACTATAGAGCCCATGCTCCAAAGCAGAAGCCACTGCAGTGAGAAGCCTGTGCAGCGCAACAGGAGCATGGCCCCCCTCCCCAGAACGAGAGGAGAAAACCTGAGCAGCAACGAAGACTCGACACAGCCAAAAATAAATAAATAAAAATTATTTTAAAACAAGGTACAGTCACAAAGCACTAAAATCCAAGGAAGATGTCAAGCTTGTGAAAAAAGGAAAAGTAACTCTTGAAATTACAAACTGAATAAAGTTCTCCTAAATTTTTCTTGACTTAAATTAGTAACTGACCTGCAATTTTTGGTTGATACTGTTTTTAAATTTGTGGCAAAATCCCCAAATCTGAAAATTAAGGTATTTACTTGCCATTTGTTTCCTTCTGGGTAAATGGGAAAACTGGGCTGGATCAATGTTTCCCAAACATGATTCCAACTGAGAAGTCTTTTCTTTCTTTAAAATAAATACTACAGAGATGACCAATATATAAAAACATTTACAAAATTCAGTTGGTGAAATGAAAAAGGAAGATACTCTTGTTCCCTAGCCCCTTTGCTCCACAGCACGTTGCTTCTGAAGTGCCAAGAGTTAGATGGAATCCAGCTTTAAAACCACTTCTCTGTGAGAGCTGCAAAGACTCCTTTCAAATCTGAAGCTACACAATTCTAAAATTTACAAACATTTCTATGTATGCAGTTATCTAAAGAAGAAGGACTAAATAATCAAATCTCTATGCTGGGACTTTCTAGGGAATATGGAAGTGTTTGGTACAATATAGGTGTGATGTAAACTACTACAATTATGAAGGAAAGCTCTCTGGAAACCATCATCATAGAATTAATGGATTCTATAATGTTTCTGTAATTATTTTTTTAATCTAATACTTTCCATCATTTAAAGGAGTCCATGACGGCATGTATAGTTGAATGAGAAAGGCAAACTGCTGGAGGAAAAGAAGTCGTTAATATTTCAAAACTGGAAAGTGAAAAGAGTGAGTTTCAATGAGAACCACACAATAATGACAGGAACTCAGTTTGAAGAAACCCCAAAACATCCAGAAACTCAAAGTAATGAGTTTAATTCCCCAAAGTCGAAAGCAGTTTCCACCCCAGGGTAACAAAAACAAGACCTCATGTTTGTTTGTTTTGGAGTCTCCATTCAGACCTGGAAGGTCAGGCTCTGAACAGCAGAGCCATTGTTCAACATCATTCATCCTGATCATGGTCCAGCACCTGACCAGGAATTAGGAAACCTGGGTTCTCTATCTGATTCTGTGATTGACTCGCCCCTAGGGTTTTTGAAGAGTGATAGTTTCTTCCCTCTAGAGTATCTGTGAAATGATCTTTTCCCTCTGGATGATGGAGGAATTACAGAGATTATGCTGTCTCCTAGTAATACTTGGAAATATGCTTAACAAGGTTAGGCTGACACTTTATTACCAATGTTTTTCACTGCGGTACCTAAAACAACATCAGTGAGGGATTATTCTGTGCCAGGACCTTTTCTAAATTCCTTGCATAAATTAACTCAGTTCTCACAACAGCCCTATTACTTAGGTGTGCTATAATCCTTGGCTTCCTGGTGGCTCAAGGGTAAAGAATCTGCCTGCAATGCAGGGGACACAGGTTCAATCCCTGGGTCAGGAAGATTCCCCTGGAGAAGGAAATGGCAACCCACTCTAGTATTCTTGCCTGGGAAATCCCAAGAACAGAGGAGCCTGGATGGCTACAATCCACGGGGTCACAGGAGTAGGTAGGACATGACTTAGCGACTAAAGGAACAAAAACAAACTACAATCTTCATTTTGCAAATGAGGCAGCAAAATTATAAAGAAGCTGAGGAACTTGCCTAGAGTCACACAGTTAGTAAGTGGTGGTGCCAGAGCTCTAGAGCAGTCATTGCCCTTCATGCTGCACTACCTCGTCCCTGAAGAAGCTGTCTGGTTTCCCCAGATTTGCTGTAATGAACAGGAAGGCTAGAGCATATCTCATCTCTTAACTGCCTGTCAAATCAGATTAGCTAGGTTTTCTCAGAGACTATGACATATATTGGCCTTACATTTTTTCCCACTATGGATGCAGGTAGTTGCGGGAGGGTTAAATAACTTCAAAATGGCATTGTAACTGAATTGGACTATCTTTCAATATGTTTGTATTTAGAACAAAAAAGGCTTGGAAAGTTTTGTTAAAGTCATTTTAATAATAATGGCAAATCCTGAACTTTCTGTTAGAGATACTTTGCAATTAATATCAAAATACCAACAAGATAAAGTGAAACTTGCAGATCAAGTTTCCATGAAGCAGATGTTGAATTGATTTTGTAAAGTCTGTGTGCATTCATGATACTGTTCTGCCTTTACTGCTCTCCGCCCACCCCCTCCCCAACGATTAGAAGTTCTATCATCAGATTGTACAGGATAGGGAATTCTTAGGTCCCAGCAGAAATGAGAAAACACTGATAGTGTAAAAAAACTGACAGTGAAAAAAACAACTAATAGTGTATTGCCTGTTGATCACAGCTAGCTGCAACAATGAACTATTCCTGCCCCACACGACATCCCCGGTTCCTACTCACTCAAGATTCCCTGGGTCTGTCTTCAATAGGAGCCAAACAGGACAATGGTATCCGGAACATTTGGCCTTACTGCAGTTTGTTTTAAGACAGTACAGTTCAAAAGCCTCTAAGCAACTACTGTGCTGCACTAATCACAAAGAGATCTCTCCTACAGGAACTATGAAGTAATTTAACTAGAGTCTTCCTTCCAAGACTTCAATAATTCTAAAAGTCACAGTGAGTCAAAGGACTTGGAAAGGCATTGAGGCTAAGGAAATGCATACTGGTGGGGTTGTATTAACCTTAAACCAATCTGGAAATCGATTCATGTGAGATTAAGAAGAGCACACTGCAGGCTACAGGAAATGAAGTCTGGGTGTCAAGTTCAGACCCTTGGAACATGTAAATAAGACACTTGGTCCAGGCAATTGAGACATATTTTGAAGTGTACATTTTGTTCACTAACACAAAGATAACCATACGAATCAACTGCCATGAAACCAGAGCAAAGTCAGAAGTATGGGAGCAAAAAGAAAAACATGACCTTAAGTGGCAATGTAGCAAAGAGCAGACCATGGTCCATTGCTGGAACTTTGCTAAGAGGCAAAAGTAGGAGGCTCTGGGTCTCACCAAACCCAGATGGCAATGTAAAAATAAATGAATGAATGCTGAGTAATTATTTATCAAGCAGCACGATCATTCCAGAAACAAAGAAAATATGTAACATAACAAGAAGTATTAAATCAGTCCCAGCAGAGTTTTGAAATGGGGCAGTAAAGAAGTTCACATTGATTAAAAACCAAAATGCAGTCTTGTGCTTTTGATTTGCTTTGCTCTTACAAAATAAAAGTGTTTTATTGATATCCATATGTGGAGACAGAAAGCAAAACCTTTCTTGAATTTCACGCAAAGTAAATGTGGTTTTCAATGTTTCACCCATTCCATGTCAGGCTTCCAATTAACTTTATCAGGCTTATCAGGAAAAACAATAAGAATATATTAATAGCACAGACTTGTAGGTGCTGGATTTCATGCCACTCCTAAAAGAAATATAAATATATATGGGCTTGTCCTTTTTTCAGTGAAAAAATAAACAAACTTTAAAATTAACCTACCACAATCACCCAAAGAATGAATACCTTTTTGGAAAGAAAATTATTCTTTGAAAACTTCTTTTCAGGTTCACTCACAAAGTTCTTTCATTGTTTACAATGTTTGTGAGCCTATTTAGGCTGTTTTGAAAAACAACCACTACTTTCATTCCTTTCTCAACATAATATCTGAAAGGAAGACAAGGAAAACCTTCAGGGAAAAAAACACTGTCTTCTAAAGCCTTTGACTATGTGGATCACAAGAAACTGTGGAAAATTCTTAAAGAGATGAGAATACCGGCCACCTTACTTGCCTCTTGAGAAACCTGTATGCAGGTCAAGAAGCATCAGTTAGAATTGGACACAGAACAACAGACTGGTTCAAAATTGGGAAAGGAGTACGTCAAAGCTATATATTGTCTCCTTGTTTATTTAACTTAAATGCAGAGTACTTCATGCGAAATGATGGGCTGGATGAAGCACAAGCTGGAATCAAGATTGCTGGGAGAAATACAAATAACCTCAGATATACAGATGACACCACCCTTATGGCAGAAAGTGAAGAGGAACTAAAGAAGATATTGATGAAAGTAAAAGGGGAGAGTGAAAAAGCTAGCTTAAAATTCAACATTCAAAAATCTAAGATCATGGCATCTGGTCCCATTACTTCATGGCAAATAGATGGGCAAAAAATGAAAACCGTGACAGACTTAATTTTCTTGGGCTCCACAATCACTGCAGATGGTAACTGCAGCCACAAAATTAAATGACACTAGCTCCTTGGAAGAAAAGCTATGACAAACCTAGACAGTGTATTAAAAAGCAGACATATCATTTTGCTGACAAACGTCCAATAGTCAAAGCTATGGTTTTTCCAGTAGTCATGTTAAGATGTGAGATTTGGACCACAAAGAAGGCTGAGTGCCAAAGAATTGATGTGTTCAAACTGTGGTGCTGAAGAAGACTCTTGAGAATCTGTTGGACAGCAAAGAGATCAAGCCAGTCAATCCTAAAGGAAATCAACCCTAAATATTCATTGGGAGGACTATTGCTGAAGCTGAAGCTCCAGTACTTTAGCCACCTGATTCAAAGAGCTGACTCATTGCAAAAGACCCTGATGCTGGGAAAGATCAGGAGCAGGAAGAGAAGAAGGTGACAGAGGATTAGATAATTAGATGGCATCACTGACTCAACGGACATGAGTTTGAGCAAACTCCGGGAGATAGTAAAGGACAGAGAAGGCTGGCAGGCTGCAGTCCATGGAGTCACAAAGTCGGACAGGACTGAGTGAACAACAACAAAGAACTCATGAGAACAGTAACACCTTTTGATTTTGCAGGATTAAGGTAGGCCATACAAATTCTCCCAGAGGCTGTGTCAATTTTAATAGACTAAACCACCACTTTCTAATAACATACAGGTAGGAAAACAACTGTCAGCATAACCTGAGTCATGTGTCTCAACCAACTACTACCAAAGGAAAGTTACATGATTCAGGGAGGGGAAGAGGCAGAACTAAATTTCTATAGTTTCCTGGTCTTCCAGTAAAAAGTGTACCTCTGCCCTTAAAAAAGAAGGTGTCAATGCCTGAATAGATCTACACTATTCAGTAGACTCAAAATGCTGTAACCACGGAGATGTCACTGGCTACTTGCCTCTGACTTCTGACAGGTGAGACGCACTAACAAATCTCCATAGAAAGGTACTTAAATTTTTGCTATGGTATTTAATTGAGAAAGTACGTGACCTGATTCTCAGCTCACATTTGTGAAAAACAGGTTTGGCATGAGTGCCTCATGCTCAGAGTTCTTCAGAGGACCATGGGATCTAATATATAGTGAGCACCCAAACTTTTATAGGCTTGAATCCCAGTGAGAACTGAGAGTTCAGCCACTTAGATGCATAACTACAGCAGCTACACCTTCTAGTTTTACCCTGGCAGCCTTGACTTCAAATACTGTGTCCGGCCTCATTAATTAGCTATTCTCAACTGTTACTCACCTCTAGGGGGGTTGGCTTTAATTTTTGCTTTTTAAAATATATGCTGGACCACTCCTCTTCTTCGCCCCCCAAAACTTTCTGAAACTGCGGGAGTAGGGTTAAAGTAACCTTTGTTTTTAATCTCCATACAGGTTATAAAGCAAGCAGAGTTAAAAATCACTAACAACTGCCATTGTTGAATTTCCGATGTTTCAACTATAGTAACTGAATAAATCAGTCAGAAAGTCTTGCCAAAAAAAAAAAAAAAAAATTCATGAATGGAAAAAGATTGAGCTCCATCACAGATTTCAAAGGATCCAAGAATTACTAAAATAACAATTTAAAGGTACATACTTTAGATTCTAAAATTTAGATCAATGCTGTGGAAAGGATATGCAGTGAGACACAATTGTGTGTCATATGTGTAAATTGTAATTTTCTAGTAGCCACATTGAAAAAAAAAAAGAAAACCAGATGCAATTAATTCTAATATCATGTCTATTTAGTACAATGCGTGCGTGCATGCTACTTTGCTTCAGTTGTGTGCAACTCTGTGCAACGCTATGGACTGTAGCCTGCCAGGCTCCTCTGTCCATTAGATCCTCCAGGCAAGAAGACTGGAGTGGATTGCCATGCCTTCCTCCAGAGGAGTTTCCCAACCCAGAGATTGAACCCAGGTCTCCCACATTGCAGGTAGATTCTTTACTGACTGAGCCACCAGGGAAGCCCAAGAAATAAGCAGTTTTATTAGAATTAATTCATTTAGGGTAGAAGTAGATGACAAATCTGGCCCAACTTTTACACATTCCAAGCCAAAATCATCTCCTCCTTGCTAAAGTCAGTAATACAGAGCTGAAGCGGCAACCAAGTAGTTTTAAGATCCAAGGTAACTTTCTATGTAAATATTAACCCAAAGCCTTTACTAGTAGAAAGTTTGAATGGTTCACTCTCTGGGCATAAAGCAAATCAGAATTTTAGATTCTTAACCAAAAAAGCTGGTTAGCCACCTATATGCCTAGTTTTTAAGTATTTTGACCTTATTTCAGACAACACAGAGATATCTACTCTTCAGGCTTCTTCATCTAAAATAACAGTTCCACTTAGCAATTTAGGCTATTCCATCGTTTTCACTGACTTTAGTACTATCTTAGTTACTTTGTTCATCTAATTGTTTACCTCTTTACTATCAGAGACCTCCAGTAGTACATCTGGGATAAGTGAAGTCATTTCCACCCAAGAACCTAAAAGGACAAGGAGGGCCAGATCCTGAGAGGACAGCTGCATGGGAAGGGCTACTGACAGCTGATAGTAGCTGTGGTCTTTTTCCCGGGGTCAGCGCCCAGCCACTGTGACTAGGTAGCAAGGGAAATAGTCAATACACACTCTAACTTCATCCTTGCTTTCTCCTCCCTGGTCTCTCACTGGGACCTCTCATTAGATTAGACTCTGCTCTCACTGCCACAACCGGTTCTAATCCTTCGTTAGGGAAAAGGTTCAACAAGGCATATGGTATAGTAAAAAAAAATCACCTGAAGAGTGTTTTAAAACTAAAGATTCTGGGATCTACACACCTGACTCCCCTGAACTCTAACTCTTCAGAAGAGGAGAGGGATTATGACACACAGATTTTAGAACTAATGTTTTTAATGTCTCTTTCAAATGTTAAATATCTTGGTGTTTTTATTTTTCCATGCTCGTTTTTGTGCTTTTTTAAATTAAGTATTCATCAAAAATAATTTGTTATTCAAATTTCTGAACTCAATCAGTAAAATCATTAATAAACATAAACATTTAATAAAAGACTTTTGGGGGTTCCAATCCAAGATGGTAACATGGGAGACTCCTGAATTCACCTCCTCCCATGGCATTAAATATAAAGTGATTTTCAGAACTAAGACCAAAGAAGGATGAAAAGGGAAGGTTAAAAAACATGTGTAATGGCTATATGATCTGACAATGTATATACAGTATTTTTTGCAAATTAAGGAAATGGGAAAGCAAGTGTAAAAATCATTTTATTAACTGTTTTCATAATCCTTTTGGTGGGACCATCCAATTTGTGGTCTTACAATATTATTTCCTATTATAACATACCAAAATGTCTTAGATTAAATGGCTGACTCTAGGTTTAGGGAAGAAATCTAAAGCCTGAAACATTTTGTCATCTAACAGATAACATGGAAGCTATCACGTGGTATTAAGGATCAGGTCAAAAGAATCCAGAAGTCAACTTGAGGAGGCTCATATTAGTCAAAAATAAGACAATTAAAAATAATAGCTTTGATGGATTGAAGTACATTGAATATATTTACACTTGAATTGATAATGATCCATTTTTTTTAAGTTCATCTTAGAATAATAAGTATGGTAGATTAAGATGACTACAAAATCTTTGTTACTCTTTCCAGTGAGAAGAGTAACAAGGAACCTATGAGTTACTCTTCCCTTGATATGGGCTGGTGTTAGCAATTTGCCTATGCAATAAAATGCAATGGAAGTTACATTCTGAGATTTCAAAGCCTAGATCAACATAAGATTTGCAACTTCCATCTTGTCCTAACATTCTCTGGGAACCCTGAGTTGTCATTAGTTGGACAATTCTAGTTGACAGTCCCAGCTAAGGCTAGCCTCCCAGCCATTCTGACCATCATCAGACATGAACTCACATACACAGCACCTTAGATCTCTCAAACCAGCTCATCTACAGCTAACTATCACCAAATGATCTTAGTTGATGCCACATGGAAGAAAAGAATCACATGGCCAAGAGCTGCCAAAAATTCCTGACCTACGGAATGCTATAATAGAATAGTTTTTATTTTAAGCCACTAAATTTTGGAGTAGCTTGTTATGCATTAATAGGTAAATGGAACATATTTTTATATCTGCAGTAACAGAAACCTAAAATGTGTTGTTAAAAAATTGGTTTGAGGACCACAGAAACTGGAAGAGCTTCAGGGAGACTAGCAATGACAGCTAAAAGGTTCAGAGAGACTTTGGTGAGGATTTAAAGGAGAGTGATAAAAAATGCTAAGGAGTTTGCAAAAGGAGGGCACCCTGATACAGCGAGAGCCTGACAATGTTACACCCTTTAGTAATGTGGGATACAAAAGAGATTAAAAGAAGAACTGTTTGGTTTTTAAGAAGTGTTTTGAGGGGAAAAAGAAGATCTAGAACTCTCTATGGTTAAATAAAACTGTTTCTCATCTCTATTTTCTCTGAGCAAAATGACTTCAGGGCAAAAATCAAATCCAGAGTCCAATAAATAAAACTTGGTCTCAGATTAAAGCTGTCAAGTATGACTCCAAAACACTCTCCAAAACATTTAAGGGTATGCCTAGTAGAGTGTCTAGGAATCATATAGGTATGCTTCTTAGGCCTTCTCTGCTAGACTATCTGGTGTCCAGCAATCTGAAAGGTGTACCTCACAGCCCTTTCCAACTAGATGATAGGCTTCTATTTTAAAGTCATCGTTCCACAGCACCCAGACATTCAGCTCAACATTGAGAAGGGCAAGTTTCTGGAATAAAATGTAAATGTTTCTTTTGACTAATTAAGCAAATTGTAATCTGATACACAGGAAGCCCACAAATTGCTTTAACAAAGTGTGTCAGCTTCAACCAAAAGGCACAAAGACCATCCAAGAGAGGAAAAAAAAAAAACGGAATTTGATTCCCAAACTTCTACTGGCAAGAATCAAGACGGGGAAAGGTTGTTCTTTTGCAAAGAGAAAGGAAAAGAAAAAATGACTCAGTGTGAAAACAAAGTCCCAGAGGTCCATGCCAAGAACTACAGAGAATCATTTCCAGGGAAAAGGACTGAGTCCTGACCAATGAACTGGTGGACATCTGCCTAGCTGGAATTCAGAATTGCCGTAGACCTTCTTGGCTATGCACCTCCTGTTTTATCCCTCTGTGAATGGAAATGTATACTGTAGACATCTTGTGCCTTTGCCAATACTGTATGTTAGCTATATGGGAAAGGGGTTTGGGTTCAGGAAGATTTGATAAATTTGTCTTTAATTCACAGATGTTAAAATCAAAGGGAATGACATTATACCTGAGAAAATCACACACAACTTCATTAGCATCTGGATCTGATTTAGATAATGTCTTAGTTCAGGCTGTTACAACAAATTACCATAGACCGGGTAGCTTAAACAACAAACATTTGTTTCCCACAGTTTTGGAGGTTAGAAAGTCTAAGATCAACATGCTTGCAGATTTGGTGCTGATAAAAACTCACTTTTTGGTTTGTAGATGGCCATCTTTTAGCTGTTTCATCACACAGAAGAGCAGAGAGGGAAAAAGCAAGCTTTCTAGTGTCTCTTTTTATAAGGGCACAAGTACCATTCATGAGGGCTCTACCTTCATGACCCAATTAACCCCCAAAGGCCTTATAACCTGATATCATCACACTGGGAGTCAGGATTTCAACATAAGAATTTTGGAATGGACATATTCAGCCTATAACAGATAATGAGTATTAGGCTTCAAAGAGGACACCACAATGAGATGATAATTTGGAGGAACTGGGGAGAAGATAACTCTCTTTTGCACTTGGTAGGAATGTAGGAGTGTAGCCTGCCTGGAGTAAACTCTGTGTGTGCATGTGCTCAGTCATCCAGTCTTGTCCAACTCTTTGTGACCCCATGGACTGTAGCCCACCAGGCTCCTCTGCCCATGGGATTTTCCAGGCCATAATACTAGAGTGGGTTGCCATTTCCTAGTCCAGGGGATCTTCCCAGGGATTGAACCCCTCATCTCTTGCATCTCCTGCACTGGCAGGTGGATTCTTTACCACTGTACCACCTGGGAAGCCCCAGCCTCACCTGGCAAGTAGCCACAAATTCTTCAATGCCTCTCGCATTGAAAGGTGGCATCTCACATCTTCCTCCTTGAATCTGGACTCACTTTAGTGGCTTGTTTGGTCAAAGAATGCAGTAAAAGTGACACCTTAGAATTTCTATGACTTAGAAGCCTCAAGGCTTCCACCTGGCCCTTTTGAAACATTTGTTGGTAGACCTAACCTATCATACACAAAAATCCAACTACTTAGAGATCTTTCTGCTAGAGAGGCAAGGAGTAAGCTACCCAAATGACAGTCCTAGCTAAGCTTAGCCTTTCAACCGTCCCCATCAATGCACCAAATACATGAATGACTATCCAGAGCTATAGACTAGACACAAAGATTCCTATCTCACTCTGTTCTTTAAAAGATTAGGTAACAGCCTAAGTGAAGACACTGTGAAACTCAGCAAGTACTATATAAATTTTATAAATCTGTACATCCATGAAGTGACACACGTGCACCTCTGTGATTTATGCATTCTCCAAATCTATGACATGACTCACACTCTTTCCCACCATGTCCACACACAATGGACCTGCACAGTTTTCCTCCTTCCATTCTGGCCACCCTGCTGTGCACTGACCTCCAACTACAGACTCGGAGTCTGTAGCCAAGTCAACACTGAAAGATAATTTATTTTCACATACAAGGGGCAAGCGTTCATCCATATCCATCACACCTTTGCAAACTATCAGGCTTTTCTTTCTCCCATACAAACTTCCGAAAATCTTTACCTAGACATGGTATTGATTTTTAACCCTTAATCCATAAAAACTAGAAACTCTTCAGATTTCTCATTCCCCTCCCTGGAAGCATTTAAATAAATTTTCACACACCTGTCTCTTATACACATCTCTACAAAATATTTTACTAACATGCTTCAAAAATGTCAGTCTCATTAAAGACCATGTAAGACAATGAGCCTTGTTTCATAAGAAATAAACACNTCCCCTCCCTGGAAGCATTTAAATAAATTTTCACACACTGAGAGCTGGGTTTTTTAAGCATATCTCAAGAGAAAGTAAAAGACCATGTAAGATATATTTCACAAATGTACTTTTTATTTGAGATTTAATCTAGATCCTCCTCTAAACTGTTACCACTATATCTAAAGTAACACAGTACTGTTTTCTTCCCTTTGGATTTAGAACTTTTAAATATGTATACAAGCCTACAATAACCTCCCTTTAGTCACAGGCTCCCTAACTATATTTAACTTTTGCAGTCTTGACATTCCTCACCCCAGCTCTTTTTTCGAAGCAATTTTGTTTTGCTTTCATCTGTGATACAATGACAGTTGGAACCTAAAGCTGTATTCCAGGTGGGTCTTGAGTTACTTGCCCTTTACAAAGTATTTTTTTTTTTCTGTNTCTTGACATTCCTCACCCCAGCTCTTTTTTCGAAGCAATTTTGTTTTGCTTTCATCTGTGATACAATGACAGTTGGAACCTAAAGCTGTATTCCAGGTGGGTCTTGAGTTACTTGCCCTTTACAAAGTATTTTTTTTTTTTCTGGCCAATCAATTTTATGATAAATTCAAGTTAGGAAAGTTTTAGCAAGTTCAGCTAGAAAAAAGACAAATTATTATAAATGGAGGATATTCATATAAACTGTGCAATTTCCTTTGATTTTTCTAGCTCCCTTTCCATATCCTCAGCCAAAAAGTTACTGGATTTTAAAATCTGGTGAAATTCTCCCAGCTAAATCAATAGACATTAGTAACAATAAAATAAAGTACAATAATCCTTAAACAATAAAAAGTTTATATCATTGACCGAGTCCAGTGAATACCCATGTACAATTGTAAGTAAACCCAATCTTATTCTCCTTTTTTCTTTATAATGATGAACTACATTGTTGTCACTTTTTATGTTAACTTGAGTTTTCATACAAGGACAAGCTTTCCTTTGGTAAACATTCTATTCCAAGAGTTTTAATTCTATCTTGTCAGTGGATGCTTCCTTCAGAATTTTGAGTGCATTTTCCATTTGAACAGCATATTCATATTAAGATCTAGAACACTGATATCTTAACAAATTAACATCACAGACCAAGATACCCACAGATTGCACAGATGAACCTTCAGCCTAAATCTCATGGTGCCTGGAATGGTTTGCTTTTTTATGTTTTCCATATGAACAGTTTTCTACCCACACAGCAATGATCATACCCATGCAATTTTGAATCTGGAATATGTTCATGGGATCCTATAGCCAGAACTTTCCCACATTCAAATAACAGCAGAACTATAGTATATTCATCAAAAACTTTCAAAATTCTATTAAATAATTTGAAAAATGATTAAAGCATACAAATGGCAAATTATTCTCCATACGTACTATTTGTGTGTGCTAAGTCTCTTCAGTCATATCCGACTCTTTGTGACCCCATGGACTGTAGCCCACCAGGCTCCTCTGTCCATGGGATCCTTCAGGCAAGAATACTGGAATGGGTTGCCATGCTCTTCTCCAGGGAATCTTCCCAACCCAGGGACTGAATCATCTGAGCCACTCAATTCAATGAAATTTGTTGAAATCAAGTCAGCAAATATTTATTAAATGCCAGAAACTTGGGGCCTCCCAGGTGGTGCTAGTGGTAAAGAACCCACCTGCCAGTGCAGGCAACATAAGAGCCATGCGTTTGATCCCTGGGTTGGGAAGATGCCCTGGAGGAGGGCCTGGCAACCCACTCCAGTATTCTTGCCTGGAGAACCCCATGGACAGAGGAGCCTGGCGGGCTACAGTCCATAGAGTCCCAAAGAGTCAGACACAACTGAAGCAACAGGGCACAGCACAGTAAGAAATTTAATAATGAAAAAAAAAATCTTNCAACCCACTCCAGTATTCTTGCCTGGAGAACCCCATGGACAGAGGAGCCTGGCGGGCTACAGTCCATAGAGTCCCAAAGAGTCAGACACAACTGAAGCAACAGGGCACAGCACAGTAAGAAATTTAATAATGAAAAAAAAAATCTTTACTATATAACAAAGCCCTTATATCTCTACTATCATTAATGTGACTCTTGCTTTTCTGGTAGACTTTAAATTGGTAAAGATGCAACTCATTTGACCAACTTGTGTACACAACTGTTAAAGCAGAACTTCAGTGGCTATATTTGTTTACATCACTTCTGTGAAATAATCAAGGCATCTCAATATTTATTTTGGGTCCAGGGCTGCCAGGTATGGTAATCAATCATTTTATAAAAGTTACTTTTCTTCTGTGGGTTTAGATATTCTTGGCTGTAAGGTGAAGGGATTAGACCAGATGATGTCTGAGACCTTGCCCAATTTTAGGGTACTTGGATTTTGTTCTGTCTGGTTAGAAGGAGCATGACTTGGGCTAGACAGATGCTGCTCTGTTATGCATTGTAACAATAGCTGAAATACTGACTGAATTTTGGGGACATTAGAGTTTGAAGACCATAGCAAGATCTGTTGAGGGACTGTCATATTTGCGGTCAAGTTTTGCTAAAATTGACAGATCCTTTTCCATGCAGGAGTGTACAGACTAGCACCAGCTGTCAGTCTGCCCCTAAGAGCCTTGCTTGGCCTTGCACTCTTGGATCACACGAATCTACATGGTGTCTCAACTAATGGCGACTCCTTCCTTCTCCCTCAAATACTTCTCTTAGGAAAGGTTAAATATCTCCATGAAATCTTCCATGATCTCTCAGATAGGGGTCCCTTCCTCCATGGTCACTATTCTAACCTGCAATTTGTGGTATTACATTTACAGAATGGTAAATAATGAATTACCATTATTTAAGTATCTTCTCATATATTAAGCCATCAGCTTCTTCAGGGTAAGGATCGTGTCTTATTTATCTTTGTATCTGACACAAGAGCCTACCACATAAGAGATATTCAAATAACAGTAACAGCTTACATTTATAGAGTACATATTAAGTGGCAAACACTGTATAAACATCAGCTTTTAACCATTACAACAACCTATGAAGTATATATTGTTATCATCATCACTAAGTCAGAAGGTTAATAACTTGTCCACAGCTATACACAGCTAGACAGTGACAAAGTACAAATATGAATCCAGAGAGTCTGGCTCCAAAGTCAGTGCTACTATGCAGTGATTAATTATTACACGATAGTATCTTTCAGTATGTTATCGTGATATATATTATTTAGCAACTTATTCTTCCCCTTCTTCTGAGACAAAGCTTATTGTTTCTAAGCTGGACCTCTATATGATATATGGAAGTTTATATAGAATTATATGAAGTAGAATATTTTAAGTTTTTGACCATGCCACCCAGCTTGTGGGATCTTAGTTCCCTGACCAGGGATTAAACCTGGGTCACTGGCAGTGAGAGCACAAAGTCCAAAGCACTGGGCCACAAGGGAATTCCCAGAATCACACTTTTTAAAACAGCCCTAACTCCATTTGGGATAGGTTTACGGAAACAAACAAAAAAGCTTGAGAAATAGATTTTTGGTATTTGCCACTGGGAGAAACTGGAGGAGGAAATGACAACCTACTCCAGTATTCTTGCCTGGAGAATCCCATGGACAGAGGAGCCTGGTAGGCTACAGGGGTCGCAGAGAGAGTCAGACTGAGTGACTGAGCACACAGCGGGAGAGAATGACCACAAAGGCAACNAGGAAATGACAACCTACTCCAGTATTCTTGCCTGGAGAATCCCATGGACAGAGGAGCCTGGTAGGCTACAGGGGTCGCAGAGAGAGTCAGACTGAGTGACTGAGCACACAGCGGGAGAGAATGACCACAAAGGCAACCCTGCAAGCATCAGCTTCTGTAACAGAACTCTTCACAGAGTTGACAAACATAAACAGGGTCCCGTGTGGATGGAACCTGGCATCGTCAAATACTGCCACCCCAAGGTAACTAGTCTGGGATTTCCAAGGGAGGGCACTGGAAGAGGGCCAGCCAAAACCAGAGTAGCATCGAGCAACACTGTCTGGATTCAGACTTGGGCCTGACACCTCGTAAGTTCCACTCCAGCAAGGCCTAAGGCGTGGTCACAAGTCAATGCTTTTAAGGGATCAGGAAGCTAACAAGATTGAAGGATGTCTTGCTAGAAAAACATTTACAAACACTGAGATAAAAGAAAATATACCATTTCTCTCTTTACCATATTAAAAAATAATAATACCCATAAGAAAAGCAGGAATGGTGGGAACTACAGAAAACTAAAGAGAGAAACATACACCGTTCCAGGCATCAGCTGCCAAATCTTTCAATTTTTCATGGGACACCAGATTTTAAGGTGAAAGTTTTCAGTTCTGAAAATATTATTAGCAACCAATCCAATTAAAACACACACATGATGCAAGTAAACTCTAGATGTGGCAATCAAAACTGTGGGTCAGATTTGGCCCATGGCACACAGCTGCAACCTTGGAATTAGAGGCTCTGAGTTTCCCGGCATTTAGAAAAGAAGAAACAACTACATGGATAAATATGGCTACTTGTAGTCAGAAATAAAACAGAGAAAAGAATTCAGCAAGTTAGACCAGGTGAGTAGAAGCAGAGAGATCTGGATGTAAAGCCGGAGAGAGCCCAGAAGTTAGGAAGATCAGTGGGTTAAGACAATAGTACCAGAAATTCAAACCACAGAGAACAACCTGAGCCAGGGCATGTTTTGCCCAATAGAGCCTCTCTTCTCCCTGTAAGCTGAAGCTGGGAGAGGGTGGTGGTCATCTCTGAAACCAGGGTATGCACAAGGAAGTCAATGTGGGTGGTTGCAAGGAAAAGCCCTCTTCCTACAGGTGTGCTCTGATCCTGCTGGAACGGAGACAGTCCAGCTGGGATTCCAGGGAGATTCTGAGGTTAGGGCCCCTGAACTTTCTATTCTAAATAGGAAGCACACCTCAGAGACAAGAAGGTTAAGCCCTCCTATATTTCAGAGCCTGCCTTGTCTGCCAGGGTTCCTCACGTGTTCTACAAATTAAGCACATTTTGCTATGACATCAATGACCAGCACTGGTCCCAAGCAACAACATTCAGGTCGATTCCTCAAATGTCAGTTTCCACAATCTGCCCTCTTTCTTGTAGACCACCCAGTCTTCCTATAATGATTCTACATTGTCTCATTTATTTTCTTCATGGCAGTAGGGATCCCAATTTCCTTAGTTAAATTTCATTCCCTCCCTTATGCAACTGCTGATTTATTTGTAATTCCCTGACTCTCTATTAGTCAGTTCAAGATGATTTTTTTCTTTCTAATCAGCTGAGAAATATAGCAGAATTGATAAGCTTTTACTTTTACTCTCCTACTCAGAGAAAAGTAAGAAGCAAAAAAAAAGGCGGGGGGAGGGGGGGTTGTAGGGGAGAAAAATTAAGTACAAAGCAATTAGGAGGGAAAAGAAACAAAGAAAGCAGATGCTACATGTAGGTAGTTCATAGTGTTTTTTGCTGAGTGTTTTGAAAGAAATGGANGGGGGGGGGGGGGGGGGGGTTGTAGGGGAGAAAAATTAAGTACAAAGCAATTAGGAGGGAAAAGAAACAAAGAAAGCAGATGCTACATGTAGGTAGTTCATAGTGTTTTTTGCTGAGTGTTTTGAAAGAAATGGACAAGAAAACAGTCTTAATGAATTTACCCTATCATTTGGTGCAGCTCATGTTATTGCATTATTGTAATGAAAAACACATCAGAATATGTCTAGACACATGACATACTCCTGGTAGAGAGTTCCCTGAACTTCAAAAAATTGTGGTTCAATTTCCTTCTGGGAAACGCTCCAATGGCAACATTTCAGGTTCTTGAAAGACTCTTCAGAATGACCGCCTAAGGGGAGGCCACCTCCACAAGAAGACTTAAAGCACCAGGGCACTGTACGGGCTGGCAGAGCTTTCCATGGGAAAATGGTCGGAACAGCATGGCCCCCCTGGAGAAACTCCATGTACAATAATTCACTGATAGCTTTTGCTATGTACAGAGTAGCTGTGACAGTCTAAATAAAACACTAAAAAGAACCTGTAAACAGAACAGAAGTAATGAAATACTTTGTTTTGGTGATTCTTTAATTTTAACTACATATGGATTAAACAAATCCAATTGGTATAACTTTCACCAATGTGTTGATTTAAATCAAATTCTATAGACACTGGAAGTCAGGAAAGGAAAACAACACCACATCTCCATGGTACACTACCTATTATAGGGTAAAAGATGCTACGCCTGTGCTCTCACAGAAAAGTCAGGAGAAGAGTAAGTCCTAAACTGCAGTAATCAATGCTTAGACTGTAATTCTGGCTATGCTACTCCCAGACTTAAATCTCTAAATGCCTGAAGCTGGGAAAATCACATAATCCCCTCTTATACATCTGTAAAACAAAGAGTATAAAACAAAGCAAAAAGGATCCTCTATTCGATCCAACTCCTAGAATTTTCTAGGATGCTATCACATACAGGACAGGATGATTTGAGAGATATGGGAATGCTCTCTGTCTATACTCAACAAGTCAAAAAGCACTTCTTGAGTGTATAACTAGTACTACAATTAGAGCAATGAATGGTCCACCAGGTGAATACAATAGTCTCTAAGGAGTCAAAAATCAAGACTGGGAAAGAGGATTAACCCTAGTTAAATAATTAAGAAGCATGACAAAATTGAATATAATTAAATGCAGAATGTTGAGAGTTTAGATAAGTTTATAGGAGTTTGGTCGATGGGCTAGATAATAGGATATCTTAGGAGAGGTAGAATTTTAGTTGGGCCTTGAACCATGAGCAGATACAAAGAAAGGTATTCTAGAATGGGAAAATAATATAGCAAAGGCAAAAATTGGGGAATTTGTTGTGGAGGGAGGGCCAAGAGCAGCAATTACCATGGATTTTGGGATACTTCAGCTTGACTGATACTTACTGGAAAGGTGCCAGATAAATCAGGCTAGAAGGAGCCAAACTTTGAAGTTTTAAAAGCAGGCCTGGTGGAAGTAAAATTTCTCTCCAGAGAATTTAGCCCTCAGTGCAATAGCTAACCCCAAAGAAGTTTGCCTTACCCTAAGGAGCAGCTCACGTGTTGCTCAATACATACCACAGGCCCACACAACAGTCAAGTCTCAAGGCCAGAATGCAAGCCAAAAGCCTTTGTTGAAACCACCTCCTCTTGTGCCACTGAGAGTCATCATCTAACGTTCAGGTTCAGGAATTGTTTGAACTATGATTTCTACTGATCCTCTTCCCTAGCCTGTATCTCTGAACAACTGTGAATTATAAACCCCTAAACATTCCAAATCCGCTTCTGTTCAGTTAGATAAACCAGATTGTATCCCTTCCAGACTTACAGTAATTCTACCACCACTGCTACTACCATCACGAACACCCCATCCTATGAATTAATCTGTTTAGGTCACCTGTCCTGTATTCTGTCCTAGTCATTCTGTCCCATGCTGCTGCTGCTGCTAAGTTGCTTCAGTTGTGTCTGACTCTGTGCGACCCCAGAGACGGCAGCCCACCAGGCTCCCCCATCCCTGGGATTCTCCAGGCAAGAATACTGGAGTGGGTTGCCATTTCCTTCTCCAATGCATGAAAGTGAAAAGTGAAAGTGAAGTCGCTCAGTCATGTCCGACTCTTCGCGATCCCATGGACTGCAGCCCACCAGGCTCCTCCATCCATAGGATTTTCCAGGCAAGAGTACTGGAGTGGGGTGCCATTGCCTTCTCCAATTCTGGCCCATAGTCTATCTCAATTCCAAGGTGACAAAAAAGTTCTGTACCTACTTGTATCTGGGAACATTAGATACCTACTAATCACTGGGAACAAAAAAATCTTCCAGCCACAATACTAGGTCCTGGGGATACAAAAATGAACAAGATATGATACCTGTTCTCAAAGAAATCATAGTCTCTTTGGGAAAGACAAACAAGAAGGCAAACTGGATCAAGAGAATAATCTATTGTACCTTGGGAGAGGGATTTGTTCAGAGGTATTGTTATGGAGGAGGTGACACTTCAACTGATATGTGAAAACTAAGGAGGTGTTTGAGGGACAGAACAGATGAAGAAGAACACTCAGTATAGAGAATATAGTAAGAGGGAATACCACAACTTGAGTTATTCAAACCTGTCTTCCCACTGAAAACAATGTTAGTCAATGTAGAAAAACATCTTAAATCCATTAAAAAGCTAACAAGTATAGAATAACCAGGCTAAAATCTAAGGGAAACAGAAACTCAGAGAGGTGAGCAGAGCTCTGGAATTCATTTTGCTCCAGGACATTTGTCAGCTAGGGAACTCTGAGTTTTTATTTGTAGACCTCTCGGGATGAGAAGAAATCAAAGCTCAGGTCCTTTAAGGTAGGGAGACAAATCAAAGAGATTCCTACATTCAGCACTTTCCTCAAAGGACTATATTCTCAAGGAAAGGGTGAACTAGAAGTAAACTCACCCTATCCCATACCCAACTCCAGGGGACTGTAAAGAAACATATCTTTACTGAGCAGATTAGAAGGGAAGTCCTTAAGAAGCTGCAACCATAAAATGAGCCTTGAGTAAATGCGAAGATCTAACTCACATCACTTTTAAAAAGCACCATGAGAAAGAGTAAAATGCAGAAACAGATCTTCAACAGACTTCAGATAGTGAATCATTGTATATATATTATAAAACAGTTAATCTTACTATATTAAAATAAATTAGAGAAAAGTAGAATAAAATTTAAAAGGAAAATATCAATATGTGCCCTAAGCAAAAAGAATAGATTTTATCTGAAAAGAATAGATTTTATACAGTTGAAAAACAAAACTAATTTAAAGTGTTTTTGCAACAGTTGTAGTAAAGATTAGATCAGGCAAGAATCTTCAGTGAATGCCAAATATAGGGGGAAATTTTTATAAGGCTAAGTCTATTTAGTTTTGTTGTTTTTGTTGTTTGTTTTTACATGCACAGCTAACTAATTTACTTGATTTTATTACCTTCTACAGACAAAGGGTTCATTTTTTAATTGACGTAAGAACTCTTAACATGAGACTTACCCTCTTAATTTTTAGGTCTACAAGAGAATATTGTTAACTATAGGACAATGTTGTAAAGTAGATCTCTTGAACAGTCGCCCTGCATAACTTTGATCTTATACTCACTGAACAGAAACTCTTCCCCATTTCCCCTTCCCAGAGTGAGAATATTTGTATCATCTTAAAGTGTTACCCTGTAAAATGTTTATTAGTTGCAAGAGAGGGGGAAAAATAATTATACAGTGGAGAAATCAGATAAATTGACTGATTGATCAAAATTACTATCACTACCTACAGATACAATTCCCTGAGAAAGAAATGGCATCACTGATGTAGTATTCTTGCCAAGTATGCATAACCTGACTCTAACCATGAAGGAACATTAGACAAACCCCAAGTTAGAAATATTATTTTCTTTAAAGGTGGGTATAGGGGCTATAGTCTTTCAAAAAGTAACTATCATAAAAGACAAAGACTAAGGAAATGTTTCAGATGAAAGAAGGTTTAACAGACATGACAAGTGAATACGATACCTGAGTCCAGACTGNGGCTCCTCCATCCATAGGATTTTCCAGGCAAGAGTACTGGAGTGGGGTGCCATTGCCTTCTCCAATTCTGGCCCATAGTCTATCTCAATTCCAAGGTGACAAAAAAGTTCTGTACCTACTTGTATCTGGGAACATTAGATACCTACTAATCACTGGGAACAAAAAAATCTTCCAGCCACAATACTAGGTCCTGGGGATACAAAAATGAACAAGATATGATACCTGTTCTCAAAGAAATCATAGTCTCTTTGGGAAAGACAAACAAGAAGGCAAACTGGATCAAGAGAATAATCTATTGTACCTTGGGAGAGGGATTTGTTCAGAGGTATTGTTATGGAGGAGGTGACACTTCAACTGATATGTGAAAACTAAGGAGGTGTTTGAGGGACAGAACAGATGAAGAAGAACACTCAGTATAGAGAATATAGTAAGAGGGAATACCACAACTTGAGTTATTCAAACCTGTCTTCCCACTGAAAACAATGTTAGTCAATGTAGAAAAACATCTTAAATCCATTAAAAAGCTAACAAGTATAGAATAACCAGGCTAAAATCTAAGGGAAACAGAAACTCAGAGAGGTGAGCAGAGCTCTGGAATTCATTTTGCTCCAGGACATTTGTCAGCTAGGGAACTCTGAGTTTTTATTTGTAGACCTCTCGGGATGAGAAGAAATCAAAGCTCAGGTCCTTTAAGGTAGGGAGACAAATCAAAGAGATTCCTACATTCAGCACTTTCCTCAAAGGACTATATTCTCAAGGAAAGGGTGAACTAGAAGTAAACTCACCCTATCCCATACCCAACTCCAGGGGACTGTAAAGAAACATATCTTTACTGAGCAGATTAGAAGGGAAGTCCTTAAGAAGCTGCAACCATAAAATGAGCCTTGAGTAAATGCGAAGATCTAACTCACATCACTTTTAAAAAGCACCATGAGAAAGAGTAAAATGCAGAAACAGATCTTCAACAGACTTCAGATAGTGAATCATTGTATATATATTATAAAACAGTTAATCTTACTATATTAAAATAAATTAGAGAAAAGTAGAATAAAATTTAAAAGGAAAATATCAATATGTGCCCTAAGCAAAAAGAATAGATTTTATCTGAAAAGAATAGATTTTATACAGTTGAAAAACAAAACTAATTTAAAGTGTTTTTGCAACAGTTGTAGTAAAGATTAGATCAGGCAAGAATCTTCAGTGAATGCCAAATATAGGGGGAAATTTTTATAAGGCTAAGTCTATTTAGTTTTGTTGTTTTTGTTGTTTGTTTTTACATGCACAGCTAACTAATTTACTTGATTTTATTACCTTCTACAGACAAAGGGTTCATTTTTTAATTGACGTAAGAACTCTTAACATGAGACTTACCCTCTTAATTTTTAGGTCTACAAGAGAATATTGTTAACTATAGGACAATGTTGTAAAGTAGATCTCTTGAACAGTCGCCCTGCATAACTTTAATCTTATACTCACTGAACAGAAACTCTTCCCCATTTCCCCTTCCCAGAGTGAGAATATTTGTATCATCTTAAAGTGTTACCCTGTAAAATGTTTATTAGTTGCAAGAGAGGGGGAAAAATAATTATACAGTGGAGAAATCAGATAAATTGACTGATTGATCAAAATTACTATCACTACCTACAGATACAATTCCCTGAGAAAGAAATGGCATCACTGATGTAGTATTCTTGCCAAGCATGCATAACCTGACTCTAACCATGAAGGAACATTAGACAAACCCCAAGTTAGAAATATTATTTTCTTTAAAGGTGGGTATAGGGGCTATAGTCTTTCAAAAAGTAACTATCATAAAAGACAAAGACTAAGGAAATGTTTCAGATGAAAGAAGGTTTAACAGACATGACAAGTGAATACGATACCTGAGTCCAGACTGGACACTGAAATGGAGGCAAAAAAAAGGCTATCAAAGACATACTTGAGTCAACTGAGAAATGGAATACAGCAGTAGATTAGATAAAAAGCACTGTGTGTGTTAGTCACTTAGTCATGTCTGACTCTTCACGACCCCATGGACTATGGCCCACCAGGCTACTCTGTCCATGGAATTCACCAGGCAAGAATACTGGAGTGGGTTGCCATCCCCTTCATCAGAGGATCTTCTTGATCCAGGAATCAAACCCAGGTCTCCCTGCATTGGGGGCAGATTCTTTACCATCTGAGTCACCAGGGAATCACCGTACCAATACTCTAATTGTTAAACTTAAATTTACCATGTCAAAACTTACTGAAGTTGAAAACTTTACTGTGGTTACATGAAAATACCCTTACTCTCCAGAAACAAATAGTGAAGTAATCAGGGGTAAAGGACCATGATGTATACAAGTGCTACAACTGCTTCTATTCTCGCAGCATCTCAGGAAAGAAAAGCTATAGCAGGAGATTGATACAGATGTCGCATACGAAAGGACAGCATCTAACAACACGCACTACCCAAATGCACTTTTGCACTACCCAGTGCACTTTTTTAATGTACTTGGACTCCATCTTATCAAAGAAAATTAAAGAGGCTTACAAAAATGCATATAATATGTAAAAACCCAACAAAAGAAAGTAAAGATGAAGCAATATCTAGCAACCTAGAATTTGTCATTCTGAGTGAAATAAGTCAGAAAAGCAGAAACATTGTATGACACCTCTTATATGAGAAATCTAAAAACACATAATACAAATGAACTTATTTACAAAACAGAGAGACTTGTAGACTTAGAGAACAAACTTGTGGTTGTTGGTGGGGGGAAGGAATAAAAAATGCTTCAGAAAAATATTTACATATACATATACATATACATATATACACATATGTATATCTATATAAAAATGATTACTTATCATGTATATATACCTTTAATTTATCTAATATATACAATTAAACATAGAAAGACAGAGTAACAGAGCACAAATAATTAAGCAAATGGACTACAATCATAATAGGCCTATCTGGGCAAAGAGTTTACAGATGTTCTTTGTATTGTTTTTATTTTTTCTTCAAGTTATCTATATGTTTTAAATGTTTGAAGTTATTTCCAATAAAAAGGTAAAAAATGAATCCCAATGAATAGATTCAACTACAATCTAGATAAGAGGAAACTTAGTACACTAGAAAGCAGGGAAGAAGAAATTATTCAGAATCACACCATAGTGGGAAAAAACAGAAATATAAAAGAGAGGTTAGGATACACAGGCTAAGGAAAGAGGGCAAATATATATTTAACTGGAGTTTAATTGAAAGAGAAGATAAAAATACTGAGGCAGGAACAGGGACAAAATTGAAGAAGTAATAACTACTATTTGTAAAGTGATAAAAGCTACCAACCCTAATTCATGAATCATAATGAATCTTGAGCAAGTAAATAAAATGCACCTAAAGGAACATCAGAGTAGAACTTCATTACACCAAAAAAGTGAAAGCAGCCAGAGGTAAAAATAACAGATTACTTCCAAACAGCAGCAGTTTGGCAGCTGACTTCACAAAAACAAAACTGAAGTCCAAAAGTCAATGGAATTACAACTTTAATGTGCTGAGAGAAAACTGCCAACCTAGAGTTCTACACACAGCAAAATTATCTTTATTATAAAGATGTTTTCAGGCACATGAAGAAATTTTCCTTCTAGTAAACCACAGATAAAGGAATTTTAAAAGAATATACTTCAGGGGAGAGAGGAGGGAGGCTCAAGAGAGTGGGGATATGTATAATAATGGCTGACTATATGTATAATTATGTTGTTGTATGGCATAAATTAACATAACATTGTATAGCAATTTTCCTCCGATTAAAAAACAACTTAAAAAAAGAATATACGTCAATGAATGTGATCCTGGAGGGGAAGGTCTGAGATGGAATAACAAGTAAAAAGAATGCTAAATACATGAGAGGATACCATGAACAAAAGCACAGAGGCAGAGAACAGTCTGGTATGTCCCAAAAATTGCCAGAAGCCTTGGAGTAGGTTGGTAGAGCAGACAGTTAATCTCTCACATTTACCAAGTACAAATCCTACAGTAAAAAATAATATTAACCATGTGAGTGGAGAAGGAAATGGCAACCCGCTCCAGTATTCTTGCCAGGAGGATCCCGTGGACGGAGGAGCCTGGCAAGCTGCAGTCCATGGGGTCACAAAAGTCCAACATGACTTCCTGACTAAACAACAACAACAACCATGTGCTATGAATAGCCTAAATTTTAAAAGTCAGTATATTATGGTTGGGAAACTAGGATCTTGTATGCCACACAGCACAGCCAAAAAATTAATAATAATAAATAAAAATTAAAAAGCAACACATAATTTAAATATACATATATATACTATGTATAATATAAATTATACACACAAAAAATTTAAAGGATAGAATTAAAAACAAAACATAAATAGACTTTCTGATGATTTCTTCCTATAGTCTGAGGCATTTTTATTCTAAAATCAGGGTTGGCAAACTAGCCCGCAGGCCAAGTTCTGGGATATCACCTTTTTTGGTAAATAAAGTTGCATCAGAACACAGTAATATTCATTTGTTTCCATATAATCCATGACCGTTTTCATACTGCAACAACTGTTGTATAGACCATGAAGTCAAAAATATTTGCTATCTGGTGCCTTACAGAAAAAGTTTCCAAACCCTGGGCTTGAATACGGACAGGCATAAGGGAGGCATAGGCTAGTAAATCACTATAGTATGGACAGAAACACACAGGCAATGCCAAGTATTCAAAGGAATTTAAGCAGGAGAAAGGTCACTCTAGCAACACGATGTAAAAAGAACAAAGATCAGAAAAGGGAGACATTAGGAGATTTTTTTCTATGGTGTTGATTAAAGTGCTTTCTCTGAGACCAGTTTCCCTGTCAATAAAGTGGGAGTGACAATTTACACAGAGTTATTTTGTGGGCCAAATAAAATAACATGTAATAAAGTATGTCTTAAATGTAAAAGCACTATAACAAATTAAGGTATGATGTTTTTACTTGTAGTAGATTTTCATTAAATGAAAGCTTCACAAAGAGTTATATATGTTTTGTTCTCTCAGTTTGGGCTGCATTCTTTGATACTAATACATATTGTATTGGTACCACATAGCTATATTGAAATCATTTAGTACCATCTAATTTTAGATGCGATTTAATTGTATTAATTCACTTAAACTCACTAGTTACTTGCCTGGAAAAATACTTCCAGATGCTAATATCCAGTGTAATTTATTTGCCTGTTCAGTTACAAATGATGCTCCTCGGTTGAAAAATATATGGTATAGGCATTGACTTCTTATTAACACCTAGCGTGCATATCCTGTGTAAAAGACATACAAAGGACATAAAGAAATAATACAGCAGAAAAAGAGCTGTAAACATAGTTTTCTTATAATTTTTGAGACTACCAAAACATTAGAAGCTAAATCAAGCATTGCAAGTCTTTAAAAGAAACAAACTTAAGTGCTTCTCTTATTAATACTTAACTCTATGATCATATTCGTTGATCATTTTTCAGACTCAAGGATATGGTTTTCAATAGCATCTATCTGCATCCACCATCTTATAACACAAAGTGCTGAGAGTATTATCTGTGGCAATAATAAATTATGCCCTCCTAATTTTTAAATGCCTCTGTCCTTCATGCATGTACAAACATGTGCTTATGAACGCATGTGGAGATGTTTTTTTAAAACATGACAGCAAATTGGTGAAAGAAAAAATATATTATTATCATCAGTGAAGATAGAAGGTGAGAAACAGTACCACATGCATCCTAATAGAACTGCAGGCTGTTTTAATTTAAATTAGTTTCAGCCTTCTCTGTTGAAAACAGAAGTAAATCATGTAAGGAACTAATTCATACTGGGAGAGACAACAAAGAATGCCAATAAAATTTATTTGCAAAAAAAAAAAAAAAAAACAAACAAACAAAAAAAAAAAACATAGAATATCTGACCAGAAACAACAAAAGCCAAATTGGATCCCTCCCTGGAAAATGAACTTCAAATTATGTTTTAAACCTACAGACTTTTAAGGGAAAACTTCAAAAAATTATATTTAATTCATTTAAAAGCTAGTGGTTTCAGGCAAATACACTACTGAATCCCTGATTTCAAAATGTTGAGGATGTGTTTTATGTGTCAAGACCAATGTTAATCTAAAAAGAGAGNAATAGCATCTATCTGCATCCACCATCTTATAACACAAAGTGCTGAGAGTATTATCTGTGGCAATAATAAATTATGCCCTCCTAATTTTTAAATGCCTCTGTCCTTCATGCATGTACAAACATGTGCTTATGAACGCATGTGGAGATGTTTTTTTAAAACATGACAGCAAATTGGTGAAAGAAAAAATATATTATTATCATCAGTGAAGATAGAAGGTGAGAAACAGTACCACATGCATCCTAATAGAACTGCAGGCTGTTTTAATTTAAATTAGTTTCAGCCTTCTCTGTTGAAAACAGAAGTAAATCATGTAAGGAACTAATTCATACTGGGAGAGACAACAAAGAATGACAATAAAATTTATTTGCAAAAAAAAAAAAAAAAACTACAAAAAATATTTCTACCGCATTTCCCGTTTTGTTTTAAATAAAAGAATAGAGGCCCCCTTCCAGGAACATTTTAAAAGGATATAGCTTAAAGGAAACTTTCATTTCTTTTTTTATATATATTTGGCTGGGTCTCATTTATTATGCATTAATTGCAGGCAAAATCTTAGTTCTCTGCAAAACGAGGCTTGACACAAGCAACATGGTGGTCTATGAAACAGAAGGTTACATGATCCCTAATTCTGCCTGTGTCCAACATATGCACATTATTGTTCACTCCTCTGATAACAAAGATCAGATGCTCCTAGCATACAAAGTACACTCTTTCACAGAGGTTTTCCACCACCAAATGCTCTAGAAGTCACAGGCAGCTCTTTTATTTACTTGTCTTTGGAACCTGGATAATTTAATGAGCCCAGTTTCACCCACATTTTTGCAGCTGTCTTACCTCCCTAAACCAACTGTTATATATACATTCCCCATGGTCCATTTCATCACGATATTTCTTCTCTGATGGGCACACCAAGGGACACAGAATAGAAGAATACGTCTGATCCCCTTTAAGAGTTGTGGACATACCCCAAAGTGTCATTGTTTCCCCAATCTGTTATTCATGAGCTTATCTAACTTTTAATAAATCTATTTATATTTTCAATCTGCACCACATCCTAGGATAATGCATTCCACAAGTCTCTATTCATTGTAGACCTCTTTTAAGTTTCTGAGAATGCTCTGAGTCCTAGTATACCAGAATTCAATAAACAAGAAAGCATAGCTTTCATAATTTTATAGATTTTAATCACATCCTCTATCTCAACCTTCTTTTGTAAACAGAGTCCTCCTCTTTTTACACTACATGTGGAAAAATATTTAGTGAATGAATTCACCAATTTAAGCTAATTAATCAATATAGAGGCCTATTCTTCTGCCCGTGTTAGTTAACTTTCTCTGGACCCGCTTGCTTTAATCACATCTTCATTGAGCTCACTAGAGCTGCACACCATGTTCCTGGTACAGTGCATAATGAGGCACAAAGAGAGATTGTTTATTCTAAAACAATTTATAAGCAAGCCTGGAATTGATTAAGACACTTGTGGAATCACCACATACCACCACATTGGAATCAAGAAGGGCTTTGGGTGAAATGGTGCTTGTCAGTGAAGATAGGGCACAGAGGGGGAAGCAAGCTGCCCTTGTCAGGCTCACCGCCTCTTAATCCTGGGCTGTCTTCCTCACTGGACAAGCCATCACACCAACGTCTCCAGGATAAGGCCTCTTCACACAAGGCTCTGAAACATCAAGAGTTTCCTTGAAAGCACAATTTTCAAATAATTTTATAAGACAAGATGTAGTGCTGTGACCATACATGCAGAAAGGATATTTGTCCATTTGTGCTCATATTAAGCCACATTCCAAAGTGATTACCCATTTATAAAACGTCCAACAGATCTTCAAGGGCATAAATCCCCCGGAAAGCTAATTCAGAAGGTTTCTTGGCAAGTAGAGAATAAAAACAAAGATGTTTACATGGTATTGATGAAAATGGAAAAGCATGTTACATTGATCCTACCGCAGAATACATCACTATCATGACAGTGATGCAGACAACTTGTGCTCATCAGATACTATTTTTCAGAGACCTGGACAATGCCAGGTAAACAGTTATAAGCTAGCAATTTCCAATTTCCTTTTAAATATAAGCCCCAGGTAGACAATTCCTTTCCAATTACTTTATAGGAAAGAAGAAAAATGCCTGGCTCACATGCAGCCATCTTTCTAACCCCCACCCTTATAAATGGCATAGGCTCTGAGTCAGAATGCAGTCTCAGAATGTCTCAATTCAGTATTTCTGGTAACCATTACAAAATTATTACTAGGTTACTGTTTTGGGGGGTTACATTTTAGTGCCAGAGTTACATTCCAGTTATTGAAGATAGAAAAATACCCAAATTATATTTACAAACATCCTTCCAAGGTTCAGTTTTTCAAGGACTCTAAGAGGCAATCAATCATCAAATGCACCATTGTTTTTATGTAGCAAAAGGAAAATGCTGCTAATTATTTGTAATTAGCTGCTTGTTGTTGTTGTTGGTTAGTTGCTAAGTCGAATCTGACTCTTTTGAGACCGCACAGACTATAGCCCGCCAGGCTCCTCTGTCCATGCGATTTTCCAGGCCAGAATACTGGAGTGGGCTGCCATTTCCTTCTCCAGAGATCTCCCTGACCTAGGGATCAAACCTGCCTCTCTTATGTCTCCTGCATTGGCAGGCAGATTCTTTACAGCTGAGGCAACAGGGAAGCCCTTTGTAAGGCTACAGCAATTATACAACATACCCTAGTTTCAGAGCTGTTACCATGTCGGGGAAATGTATCTTGAAACCTATTTAATATGGTATTTTCATTTTCATATTTTTCTCAAACTAGTCCCAAATTTTGAGAGCACTCTTCATCCAGGCCCCATGCTCTGATTTCCAAAGCTGTCCTAAAGGCCGCTTCAAATTAGTGAATTCTGGGAAACTGCAGCACTGTCAGGAGCCTCCCACACTCAGTCGTAAGTAGGGGACAAGCAAGGGTTTTAGTTGAGGTAAGGATTCTGGTTGACTGCAAACCAAAGAGCAAGAGTCATAAGGAGAACAGTTTCTGGAAATATTGCTTAAAGTGAGAAGTCAGGAAATGGTCTAGCAGCCTTAAAAGAACCACTGCCTATGAAGTAGACCTTCCAGTCACACATGCATATGTAGAAAACACAGTTACCATCAGATATATAACCTTAAACACCAACAATAATAATAAAAACCATATACACTTAAGTGACAACTCAGTCCTGGGACAAGGCATCCTTCTTGAGCTTGGTTCCCAGGTTCATTCAGTACAGCCTGTCCCTGTTCCCAAGCTCTCTCCTGGCATCGTTCCTAAAGTCAACAGGCTTTCTCAGTGTCCAGGTTAAATGCTCTGCTACTGTGCACTCTGGCATGGGTTCAGAATAAAGTGCAAATCTGTCTTAGCTGAGCAAAACCCAACGTAGCCTCCTGGGAACACATTATGTGTTGGTTGACCATGGAACTTAATCATTTCTCTAGACTTTAGGGCTTTCTGGTGGCTCAGAGGTAAAGAATCCACCTGCCAATACAGCAGATGTGGGTTCAATCCCTGGGTAGGGAAGATCCCCTGGAGAAGGGAATGGCAACTCACTCCAGTATTTTTACCCCAAAATCCCATGGACAGAGGAGCCTGGTAGGCTATAGTTCATGTGGTCACAAGAGTTGGACACAACTTAACAACTAAACAACAATATAGTCTTGAAGCATACCTATAGTGTTCAAATCACCTCCTGGCTTCCTTCTACATTAAAAAAAAAAAACAACAACAACTCTGTGCAGCTGAGATACAAAATTCCTAAAAAGTTCTAGAAAGAGGCTCAGAAATCTGGCTCTTCAACCCTCTCTAGAACCAGTCTCCTTATCTCCCCAGTTGACCTCTGTCTAAATCGATCAGTTAGCANAACAACAACTCTGTGCAGCTGAGATATAAAATTCCTAAAAAGTTCTAGAAAGAGGCTCAGAAATCTGGCTCTTCAACCCTCTCTAGAACCAGTCTCCTTATCTCCCCAGTTGACCTCTGTCTAAATCGATCAGTTAGCATCTTCCTTTAGAAAATGGAAAGAAGAAAGAGCAATTATTCCAAAGACAACTTAATACTTTACTTTACTCATTTAATAAATCTTTAATTTTTTTCTGTAGCATTGCCAACAAAAAAACATTTCACATGCTGAAAAAAAAAAAAAAGAAAAACTGTGTTTTCTACAACAAAGAACATTGTTTCTACTGACTTGGTATTCTTTTCTAAGGTTGAAACCAATGTTTTCTATATTTCATAACACATAACTTATATCCATTATTGAATGAAATTGGACAGCGCTCCATTGTTGAATTAGAAATCAAGATCCTTAATTATGCTATACATTCTTCATTTGCCCCTTTGCTTCCTCTCTTTTCCACCTTTTTCCCAAGAGGCTAATTTCTAAGAACTACATCAACTGTACTCCCTTTTTGCCTACTGACATCCAGTTAGGTTCGACCAAAGGGAGATACTGATAAGAATTTAAAGGCAGGAGGGGAGAGAGAGTTGAATATTTCTTTCCCAGCTTCCTCCTCTCCAAGCCTAGCTTAGAACTGTTTCTGCTGGTTAAGGCCAGAAAGCCTATAAGGCAGCCTTCTGCGTCAGCTATGGCCAGGGCTGGTAGTGGTTTCCCATGGTTGCCAAACCCCGGTGCTTCACTCTCCCTTCCTTAAATGTACCCAGTCTTTTCAATAGTTCTTCCATTCATCTCTCTTCAATTATGCCTTTTCCACGAGCCGTTTCCTGCTGGGACTTAACAGACACATCAGAGTTTACAATAATCCATGCTACCTAACATTTAGTGTGCCTCTGTCCTTAGGTCTAAAGCTAAGGATATCTCTTCCTCAGACACTTGCTAATAATCTCAATTTTTAAAAATTAAAAGAACTTTAACTATTCTTTTACTGTCAAATCTTGCCTGAAACATCTGACAGTCAAGAGGATAGTCTATATTAACCACTCTCTCTTGAAGAGCCCAAGTGTTACCCCTGTTTTAGGCCAGATCAAAAGGCAGCTACATACCTCAACCATGTTTCTCTGTACACACGCTACAGCCCTGTTCTGGTCTCAGAGGATTTCATCTTTCCCATTTCTTTGGTCTGCAATAGCTATTCTTCCTGTGAGCTCTCACAGCATCCTGAACTTATCTATCTGATTCTCTGTACTGCAACTGTTTTTTTTTTTCCTTCTAAATTTTATTTCTCTATCTGTCCCATTTGATTATAAGCTCTGTGAGAGTACAAACTGTCTTAACTCACTTCAATATTTACAGCTTCTAAAATTANTCAAGAGGCTTTTTAGTTCCTCTTTACTTTCTGCCATAAGGGTGGTGTCATCTGCATATCTGAGGTTAATTGATATTTCTCCTGGCAATCTTGATTCCAGCTTGTGCTTCTTCTAGCCCGGCATTTCTCATGATGTACTCTGCATATAAGTTAAATTACCTTTGGCTAATTCAAAGTCAAGAGTGAAATAAATAACTAAGGTTGTTAAATGGTTATTCACTACCTTTATTTATTCTCCTTGATCCTGCCACCTAGTTTAGAGAAAAGTAGGGAGTTATTCATAGAGAAGGAAATGGTAACCCAAGATGTTATTAAGCTGGAGGAATATTTTACCTATCCCCTGAGTACAACTGATTGTTACTACCAGTGACCACTTAGTTCCAAGTACCACTTAGATCTTGAGCATGTTGCCAGTAAGGCACCCTTGTGAACTTCTTCAACCTTGAGAATATGAGAAAAATCATAAGTTTATACAGGTATTACAGTGATACCTCAATCAGAAGAAGTTTTTTTAAGGGCCATTTTAACTCTCTCTAACCCTTGGGTATGTTTCCCCCTGATATCAGATAAAATATCAGGTACGATCTCTTGAGATAGTTTAACTGACAGGAGATGCAATGTTAGTGATATATTGTGTAAAATGACACAGTTGTGCCAAAGCTGGGACAGAAGACATGATCCAAGAAGAGGTATGCCACCTGCAGTGTCTCACCTCACGACAAGGGCTCACTTCACTTATGTTCTGCTCCTTGCTGCTGTCTTCTCCAAAGAAATGATCCCTGTCTCTCAAGTGTTATACCAAACAGGAATTTCGTACTGTCTTATTTATTCTTAAGGTTTACTGATAGAATGCTACATTATTATGCCAAAATTATTATTGGCTTGACAGTTTTATTGCTCTATAATTGCTTAGGGTGATGAAATACAATCATAATTAGAAATTAAAATATCTTCAGTGGTTCCTATAATTCTGCAAGTCAGCAAGACATGCTTCTAACCCCAGCACTGGATATTGCATAAAGTAAGATGCCATATAGAAAACTATGGAATAGAATGAATTAGATCAACTCTGGATAAACATAAAGGCTTAGCAAGAATGCTGTGCTGTGCTTTTCTTAGCCGCTCAGTCGTGCCTGACTCTTTGCAACCTCATGGACTGCAGCCTGTCAGGCTTCTCTGTCCATGGGGATTCTCCAGGTAAGAATACTGAAGTGGATAGCCTATTCCTCCTCCAGGGGAACTTCCCAACCCAGGAATCAAACTGAGGTCTCCTGCATTGCATGTGGATTCTTAACTATCTGAGCCACCAGGGAAGCCCCTCAATCATGCGTCAAATCCAATCACTGGGTATTACATAAAGTAAGATGCTGCATAGAAAAGAAAACTAATGAAATGGAATGAATTAGATCAACTCTGGATAAACCATAAAGGTTTAGCAAGAATAATGCTATTCAATTACTGTACTAGAATCTCTGAGGTACTTCAGTTGTTGTTAGAAACAAGCCAGGAAACTATGACAATGCAGCAACTTTGCTGGAAAACCATATGATGACTTTCTATAGAAGTGCCCTTTCCAAACAGTAGTAAAAACAAAGAATGGTGTTTATAAAGACACCTGGAGAAGAAATTTGGCTCCACCTATTTCTCCTTTTGTCTCTTTAAAAGCTTCAGGTCTCAGAAATGAAAAAGGAGTGATGATACTTATTTCACACAATAGCTCTAAGCAATTAATTAGCACATGTAAATTTCCTAGCACATAGTGAAGTACCTGGCTCATAACAAGTATTCAAAAAATTTAGCTCCCTTCCTTCTTCCCTTCCCCACCCACACTCAAGTACCTTTTTTGTGCTATGGGAATCACACAGTCACTGAGCAAAAGAGAAACCATTCCAACCTGATATTGTTGCTGCTAAGTCACTTCAGTCGTGTCCGACTCTGTGCGACCCCACAGACGGAAGCCCACTGGGCTCTGTCATCCCTGGGATTTTCCAGGCAAGAACACTGGAGTGGGTTGCCATTTCCTTCTCCAATGCATGAAAGTGAAAAGTGAAAGTGAAGTCTCTCAGTTGTGTCTGACTCAGGGACCCCATGGACAGCAGCCTACCAGGCTCCTCCATCCATGGAAGTTTCCAGGCAAGAGTACTGGAGTGGGATGCCATTGCCTTCTCCACCAACCTGATATTAGCAGGTCCTATTATCTAGGTATCTTTTCACAGTAATTTGATCTATCATTTGTCCTCTAGAAATAGGATCGTGGAGGTGCATTTTTTACTTTTGTGTTTAACTCAGCTATAATTTAGCACAAAAATCTAAATAAAACTAATTTTAAAATATATAATTCTATAACTACGTCTAATTTGAAGATAGTATAATAAGTCTAAAATTTATTGTATACTGAAACACCAAGAAACTCCCAACATATCTCATCAATTTCAAGTTTAAATCTATCCTAACTAGGTTAATACATCAAACTGTTTGCAACTACGAGGCAGAATTTTCTTATGTTTTCTTATTTTCTTATGTTTTCTTATTTTCTTATGCTTATGTTTCTTATTCTTACACTTAGCAGCAGATAAAGACTCTAAGAGAGGTGTGACAGGATGGAAATAATTATTTCAGTCCACACAGTACTATTAAATGGATTCACAGTTTGTTTATTCAGCCAACTACTATGAAGAGCCTATTATATGCCACTGTTCTAGGGTATACATAACAGTTGCAGGTATATACTACTAGTGCTGATTCACAATGTGGCACTAATTCATGTTCCTAGTTTTATCTCATGAGTATTATCTTCTTTCTAACTACAGTAATAACACATGAGTGAGTGAAGTCACTCAGTTGTGTCTGACTCTTTGTGACCCCATGGACTGTAGCCTACCAGACTCCTCTGTCCATGGGATTCTCCAGGCAATAGTCCTGGATTGGATTGCCATTTCCTTCTCCAGGGGATCTTCCCAACCCAGGGCTCGAACCCTGGTCTCCCGCATTGTAGACAGACGCTTTACCACCTGAGCCACTAGGGAAGCCATATGCTAAGTGCTTGTGATAATGTTAGACACAGTACAAGTGCTTTATCCCATTTACTCTTCACAACACTCATATAAAACAGGGATTATTATAATCCTTATTTTACCAGATGAAGAAAAGAGCTATGGAAATAATGTTTAACTTACCAAGCCCACCCAGTTGGTAACCAAAAAATCTGAAATTCAAACCAAGTCTGTCTGATTCTAGAATCCATTCCCTAAAGTCTAAACCAATGCTATTCAGAGTATGGTCCTTCATGGACTGGCAGTATCAGCAGCACCAGGGAGCTTCTTAGAAATACAGAAACTACTCAGTCATAATTTGGTGGAGTGGGGCATAAGCCGTCGATGCTAAAGTTTGGTAAACATTTACTCTAAACCACTATATAATACACTATCAGTCTTCCTAATTCACAGTACACTATGGTATCAGGTCAGATTACTACTCACTTGTATTTAAGAATTTTTAACCCTCATCATAGGTGTCCTTTTGGGTAGTTGAAAAACAACTCTGTGCCATATCCTTTAAGCAAAGTGGCAATTCATCCTAATTCTCCTAGGAAAATTCCATTAATTAACAGTGGTCATGATATAATTAACAGTAGCCTCTTTCACTCTCAGAAGTGCTATGGTCAGACCACAAGTCACAGGGCAGTCCCAGCTATAAAACACTATTTGCCCTGGCTGCCAGTGTCTCTAACTTCACCCCCAACTTCTATTCTTTAGCTACAGTAATGGCCTTCTTTCAGTTCCTTAGAGATCTCAAACTCATGCAAGGCCTTAACATTTCTGTTTCACCTTCCTGGAAGATTCTTCCTCTAGATTTCAGAATAATTTGTTCCTCCTCAGTAGCATCCCGAGGGTGGGCTGGTAAAGTAGTCTGCACAGCATACAGGCAATTTTGAGAATTTTAAAACAATAGTAAAGCCAACTAAAAGTCAGCCTACTTTTTATTTATCACCAAGTACCTGCAATTGTAAACAATGTTAATGATAAAATACTGCTCTCCCTCCAAAATACTTTGTGATTTGTCTTTTAATAAACACTGTATTCTATAATGAAGTTAATAAAGAGAACTTTCAGGTATATAGGTGGTCCCCAACAGACACAAACACAGATATTTATGTTGCATTCATTTCAACAATAAATTCCTAATAGTTTCAGGACAGTCATAGTTTATTGGGGGTAGTTTGTGTCTCCAACTCCTGTGTTACTACATATTTCTTAATTTAAACAGTAGACTTGAAGTAAATTGTGGTAATGATTATAAAGATGAAGAAATAGAACTTGACTCATTTCAATTGTCATCTTATTTGGTTTCCTGGAATTTTGATTTGTATTTAAGATTTTAAGCATAGGGAAATTCAGTGGGCCAGAGTAGCCAAAGCAGTCTTCAAAAAGAATAAAGATGAAGGATTCACACACCTCAGCTTAAATACTCACTGCAAAGATATGGTAATCAAGACAGTCTGGTACTGGCATAAGGACAATCACATATATCAGTGAAATACACTCTAGAGACCAGAAATAAATGTTCACCTCGAAATCAATTAGCTTTCAACAAAAGTGCCCAAACAAGTCAGTAGGGGAAAAAGCCTTTTTAATACATGGTGTTAGGACAACTAGATATCCATATGCAAAAGAGTAAAGTTAAGCCCTCATCTGATATTAACTCAAAATGTACGAAAGACCTAAGTTCAAGAGTTGAAACGAGTAAGACTTGAAGGAAAAATATAAGTGTAAGTCTTTGTAAACTTGCATCATGCCATTTTTTAAAAAAAAGTCATTCAGTCATGTCTGACTCTTTGCGACCCCATGGACCATACAGTCCATAGAATTATCTAGGCCAGAACACTGGAGTGGGTAGCCTTTCCCTTCTCCAGGGGATATTTGAACCCAGGTCTCCCACATTGCAGGCAGATTCTTTACCAGCTGAGCCATAAGGGAAGCCCCAAACTACTGGAGTGGGTAGCCTATTCCTTCTCCAGTGGATCTTTCTGACCCAGGAATCGAACCAGAGTCTTCTGCATTGCAGGTGGATTCTTTACCAACTGAGCTATGAGGGAAGCCCACATCAGGCCATAGTTTTTTAGATAATGCCAACAGCACAAACAACAAAGAAAACTAGGAATTGGACTTCATCAAAATTAAAAACTTTTGTGCTTCAAAGGAAACCATCAAGAAAATCAAAAGATAACCCATAGCATGTGAAAAAAATATTTGCAAATCATAAGTCTGCTAAAGGACATAGCTAGAATATATAAAGAATTCTTACAACTCAATAATAAAAAGACAAAGCAATTCCAGCTGGGACAGGCATTTGGCGGAGACTGGATACATGTATATGTATGACTGAGTCCTTTTGCTGTTCACCTGAAACTACCACAACATTGTTTTCAGCTATACTCCAGTGCCAAATAAAAAGTTTAAAGTCTGTGGAAAAAAGACAAAGCAATTAAAATAGGCAAAGAACTGTGAAAACAGTATGGAGGCTTTTCAAACAACTAGAAACAGAACTACCATATGGAGGTTTCTCAAACAACTGAAAACTAAAAACAGCCCTGGCAGTTCCACTCTTGGGTATATATCCAAACAAAACACCAAGTCAAAACAATACATGTGCCCCAATGTTCACAGCAGTATTATTTATAATTTCCAAGGTATGGAAACAATCTAAGTGTCCATCAGTAGATGAATGGATAAAGAAGATGTGGTATACATATATAATAAAATACTATTTGGCCATTTAAAAAAACAACAAAATTTTGCCATTTGTAGCAACATGGATGGACTTGGAGGGCATTATGCCAAGTGAAATACATCAGAGAGAGAAAGACAAATATCATATTATATTACCTATCTGTAGAATCTAAAAAATACAACAAACCACTGAATATAATTAAAAAAAAAAAAAGAAGCAGATGGCCACCAAACACACGAAATGATGCTCAACATCACTAATTATTAGAGCAATGCAAATCAAACCTACAAGGAGGTATCAGCTCACACTGGTCTGAATGGCCAACATCAAAAAAAATTTATAAACAATAAATGCGCAGAGAGTGTGGGGGAAAAACCCTCCTGTGCTGTTGGTGGGAATGTAAACTGGTACAGCCACTATGGAGGACAATGTAGAGGTCCTGAAAAAAAAAAAACCTAAAAATAGAGCTGCCATATGACCCAGCAATCCTACTCCTGGGCATTTGAACACAATTCAAAAAGATACATGTACCCCAATGTTCACTGAAGCACTATTTACAATAGCCAGGACATGGAAGCAACTAAATGTCCTTCAACAGAGGAATGGACAAGGAAGATGTGGTACATATATACGATGAAATATTACTCACCCATAAAAAGAAACAAAATTGGGTCATTTCTAGTGACAGGGATGAACTTAAAGCCTGTCATACAGAGTGAATGTAAGTCAGAAAGGAAAAGCAAATACTGTATATTAACACACATATATGGAATTTATAAAAATGGTACTGATGAACCTATTTGAAGGGCAGGAATAGAGACACAGATGTAGAGAAAGGACTTGTGGACATAGTGGGGGAAGGAGATAGGGACAAATTGAGAGAGAAGAATTGACATATACACACTACCATGTGGAAAGTAGATAGCTAGTGAGAAGTTGCTATATAGCCTGGGGAGCTCAGCTGAGCACTCTGTGGTGACTGAGATGCATGGGATGGTGGGTGGGATGGGGGATGGGTGAGAGAGAGGCTCTAAAGTGAGGGGACATATGAATATGTCTGGGTATACATCTGTGTATGTCACAGCTGATTCATGTTGTTGTACAGCAGAAACTAACACAACATTGTCTAGCAATTATACTCCAAATAAAAATTAAATTTAAAAAATTTAATGGGCAAAGAAAACATACAAATAGCCAATAAAAAATGAAAAGATGTTCAGCATCATTAGCCATTCAGTTCAGTTCAGTCGCTCAGTCGTGTCCGACTCTCTGCAACCCCATGAATCGCAGCACGCCAGGCCTCCTTGTCCATCACCAACTCCCGGAGTTCACTCAGACTCACATCCATCGAGTCAGTGATGCCATCCAGCCATCTCATCCTCTGTCGTCCCCTTCTCCTCCTGCCCCCAATCCCTCCCAGCATCAGAGTCTTTCCCAATGAGTTGGAAATACAAATCAAAATCGCAAAATAACTACCACCTCACACTCACAAAGATGGACAGAATCAAAATTTTTGATAATAACATGTTGGCAAGGAGTGCTGGAGAAGTTAGATTCCTCATTCGTTGCTAATGGGTATGCAAACTGATGCAGCCACTTTTGAAAACAGTATGATAGCTCCTCAAAAGACTTAACACAAGAGTTGCCATGCTGTTGTTGTTGTCATCACTAAGTCGAGTCTGACTCTTTTGAGACCCCATGGACTGTAGCCCACCAGGCTCCTCTGTCCATGGGATTTTCCAGGCAAGAATATCGGAGTGGGTTGCCATGTCCTTCTCCAGGGAACTTCCTGACCCAGGGGTTGAATCTGTGTCTTCTGCATTGCAGGTGGATTCTTTACCAGTAAGCCACCAAACACTATTGCACTCCTACGAATATGTGTGAGTACGAAAGTCGCTCAGTCATGTCCGACTTTTTGTGATTCACTGGACTGTAGCCTATCAGGCTCCTCTGTCCACGGAATTCTCCAGGCAATAATACTGGAGTGGGTAGCCTTTCCCTTCTCCAGGGGATCTTCCCAACCCAGGGATGAAACCCAGGTCTCCCACATTGCAGGTGGATTCTTTACCATCTGAGCCACCTGGGAAGCCCAAGAATACTAGAGTGGGTAGCCCATCTCTTCTCCAGTGGATCTTCCCAAACCAGGAATTGAACCAGGGTCTCCTGTATTGCAGGCAGATTTTTTATCAGTTGAGTTATCAGGGAAGCCCTAGAAATATACTCCACAAAATATAAACATATGTTCAAATAAAATCTTGCACATGAATATTCATATCAATATTATTTGTAATATAAAACAGTAGAAACAAACCAAATGTCCATCAACTGATAAGTAGATAAANTTAGATTCCTCATTCGTTGCTAATGGGTATGCAAACTGATGCAGCCACTTTTGAAAACAGTATGATAGCTCCTCAAAAGACTTAACACAAGAGTTGCCATGCTGTTGTTGTTGTCATCACTAAGTCGAGTCTGACTCTTTTGAGACCCCATGGACTGTAGCCCACCAGGCTCCTCTGTCCATGGGATTTTCCAGGCAAGAATACTGGAGTGGGTTGCCATGTCCTTCTCCAGGGAACTTCCTGACCCAGGGGTTGAATCTGTGTCTTCTGCATTGCAGGTGGATTCTTTACCAGTAAGCCACCAAACACTATTGCACTCCTACGAATATGTGTGAGTACGAAAGTCGCTCAGTCATGTCCGACTTTTTGTGATTCACTGGACTGTAGCCTATCAGGCTCCTCTGTCCACGGAATTCTCCAGGCAATAATACTGGAGTGGGTAGCCTTTCCCTTCTCCAGGGGATCTTCCCAACCCAGGGATGAAACCCAGGTCTCCCACATTGCAGGTGGATTCTTTACCATCTGAGCCACCTGGGAAGCCCAAGAATACTAGAGTGGGTAGCCCATCTCTTCTCCAGTGGATCTTCCCAAACCAGGAATTGAACCAGGGTCTCCTGTATTGCAGGCAGATTTTTTATCAGTTGAGTTATCAGGGAAGCCCTAGAAATATACTCCACAAAATATAAACATATGTTCAAATAAAATCTTGCACATGAATATTCATATCAATATTATTTGTAATATAAAACAGTAGAAACAAACCAAATGTCCATCAACTGATAAGTAGATAAATGAAATGTGGTATATCTATACAATGATATATTATTCAGCAATTTAAAAAATGAAGTATTAATAAATGCTATAACATAAATGAACATTAAAAACAAGATGCAAACAAAAGAACATATTTATGATTTCATTTATATGAAAACTCCAAAACAAGCAAATCTATAGACCTCAAAAGTGGCTTAGTGGCTTCCTAGCACTGGGCAGGAGAAGTGGTGAGATAGGGAAGCAAGAGGTGATTTTAAAGAGAATGGGATTTTTCTTTTGGGGTGATGAAAATATCCTAACATTGACTGTGGAGATAACTGTACAACTCTATGTGTATACTAAAAGCCACTGAATTATACATTTTAAATAGGTGAATTTTATGGCACGTGTATCTCACTAAAGCTGTTCAAAAAAGGATTTATAATGTGAAACAGTGCAAACTGCACATGATATAGTTATGTTATTTTTACATTTTACAGAAAACATACAATGATGTAATTTAAAAGTACTAATCCATTATTCCCTCACTCTTTTGTACGGTATGTTTATTTTATTTTTAAATTAATTTGTTACTGGCATGACACGACCATAAAGCTTGATAACATTTTTTCATTGTCTGCCATTTTCTCTAGCCATTATTATCATTCTTTTCATTACATTAATGGCACTAAAAATAATTTTATCTAAAGAGGATAGAAATGTTAAAAATTACTTATCCTAGGTGACAAATGCCACTAATGTACTATTTATTTAGATTACTTAAGAGTTTTGCTCAAATTTGTATTTCAGGGAAGCCTTCTTGTAACCACTTTGTTTAAAAGAGTCCACTGCATGTCCCCAAAGACATCACTTTCTCTCCCCTTACTCAAGTTTACATTCTTTATAACTTAAAATTATCTGACATCATATTATTTATTCCTGTCTCCTTCACTAGAATGTTAGTTCCCCTCTGTCTTGCTCACTCTTGCATACTCAAACCACAGAACACATTCAATTAGTTTTGGTGAATAAAAAAACACAAAAATTTTATCTACTGCTTAAATTTCTTCACATACATTTTATCCTTGTACACACTTTCTGTTTTTTACTTTGAGATGAAAGCATTGGTTCTCACCAGTCTCCTCATCAGAGTATTTCCTGTATGGACATTATATTCTGCTAGATAATTCAGAGATGTCTGACAATCAAAATCTCTTTGTCTAGGAATTTGAAATCTCCCCAAAATTACATATAGCATTTTATACCTCTGAATTATCTTCAACAAGGTTTATGAGCTGTAGTTCACCCAAATTTCCAACATTCTTTCTTAAAGTTATCAAAAAAAGTATAATTTTTTAAGTTTAATCAGCTTAGATTATCCCAGAATTCACTACTCCACTTTAGTGATAAAAACCAGTCTCCTTTATTGAACCTAAATATTGCTGGACTTTGTTAAACAGACTTCAAAACACTCACTTCTGAAAACTTGGCAAATTTTTATAGCAACTACTTCTTAGAGCCTAGATTTTTTTTTTAAACTATTGTTTCTATCTCCTTTTCAAAATAATAGTTGTGTTCTTAAAACAAAGCAGAACCCTGTTATAATATGGCTCAATATTACAACTGCTTGAGTAGGCCATAAGTCAAATTCTGTCCCTCCCAAAATGCAACAACCACACATGGTAAAAACCTAACCACACTGTTAAGCCTATAACCCTTTTGTTAGTCATGTTCTGGGATATGAAAGCTAAGAAAAAAGGATATTACTATGTATATAGGTATATTAACATAATATTCTTTCTGGAAAAGTTTCTCCAAACATAGTGAAATAATCTTTGGAATACCATTCCTGAAGTCTTTTGAATAATAAATTTGGTGGATTTAGATATTTGTGTATAGATCTTCAACAACTTAAACTAATGGCTGCACTGCAGAATGGTTAAGAACTTTGAATCTGGAGTCAGAATGCCTATGTTCAAATCCCTAATCTATTATTTCTTAGCTGTGTGACATTGCCCAAGTTACTTATCCTCTCTATACCTCAGTTTTATAAACTTTAAAGTGAAGGTGATAACAGCACCCACCTCAAGGGGCTATGATGATTAAATGTTAATCATGTATAGTACTTAGAACTGTGCTTATGACACAGGACACCATCATTTTTAGGTTGAAAGGGAAAAGCATTTAAAATCTTAGTTACCACTAAAGTATCAATTTAAAGTTTAAAATATAATTTCACACATTTTAATATAAAATTAGCAGGAACTTTATTTTAGCTTCAGGTTTTCCATGTAAAATTGTATTTTATCTGTTCAGCTAAAGAAATAACTTTCTGAAGTGAACACTTATGCAGAAGCCTAAAAGATGCAAGATTATTTTCTTATACTGTTGCAGCCTAGTAGAAAAAGGACCCATGGCCCTCCTGCTAAGTTTAGACTAGACGGTTTTCTTAAACAGTCACATATTTCTTCATTAAACTGTTTTTAATGGCCTTTTTGATGACTGCCAGTTTCCTCCACAATAAAGGAAGTTTTGACCTGTGAATTCATTTTTTTAATCTAGTAATAACTTTGAATACATTAACTGAACATTGTGGGCCAAATAAGGAGTCAATTACTTGTATTTTCCATCCTCTGAACAACTTCATCACTAAACTTAAAAGGTTGTCTTCATTGGCAAAGAAGTCTAACTATTTTCTGCTAACTCAAGTTCTTTTAAGAGAATAAAGAAAGTTGAATTATCTGTGACCTAAAAACAACCAAGTTTCATTTTCCCTTGCCTTCTGTGAACATCAGTCAAGTGACCTAGTACTGTTTCACAGTAGCGCTCCACATAAAATTACTCTAAGAACTCATTACTTAGAGAGCTGCCTATATATTATGATCCAGCACAGTCTTCATTTTCATAAATAGATGCTGTTTATTTTTCCTTCCTCATTCATTCATTATTTTCCTTTTTCACTCATCTAGATATCAGGATGGCATGATGAATGCATACTCCTCAAGTCACTATCTTTGGTAAAGAGATCTCAAAGATAATCACCTCACCAACTAGTTATAACAAGTCAGAAGACATATAACCATGAATGAGTCTGAAATCTTAGCGCAAACATTCTCCAACCATGTTTGCTTTTTGTAAAAGCACATCCTTTCTCCTCAAGTGTTTAGTTTTTATAGATGTCAACTGAAAAGATTTCAAACTACACACACACCAAACACCACATCACCATTTTGTGCCTCTCCAGATAGTGTATGTGTGAGACATCAAGCATATAGGAAATACGATTCATCTCACCAATACACATTAGAAAAGATCCTCATTTTCAGCATTTTCATCTGTACTTTCTTTGGAGTTTCAAAAGAGAAAGTGAAATGTCAGTTTTAAGTTTAAACATGTCATCACAACTTTGGGGATTTTTCACATTATAAAAGTAAAAAAACACTACTCGGATGTACTAATTATTCACAATAAAATGTTTAAGTGCATCTATGATGCATTTTTTTCTCTTGAAAATATATCTTTAAATTCTGATGACCTTTTGTTTTCCTAATTATTTCTTAATTACTTGCTTACANACGGTTTTCTTAAACAGTCACATATTTCTTCATTAAACTGTTTTTAATGGCCTTTTTGATGACTGCCAGTTTCCTCCACAATAAAGGAAGTTTTGACCTGTGAATTCATTTTTTTAATCTAGTAATAACTTTGAATACATTAACTGAACATTGTGGGCCAAATAAGGAGTCAATTACTTGTATTTTCCATCCTCTGAACAACTTCATCACTAAACTTAAAAGGTTGTCTTCATTGGCAAAGAAGTCTAACTATTTTCTGCTAACTCAAGTTCTTTTAAGAGAATAAAGAAAGTTGAATTATCTGTGACCTAAAAACAACCAAGTTTCATTTTCCCTTGCCTTCTGTGAACATCAGTCAAGTGACCTAGTACTGTTTCACAGTAGCGCTCCACATAAAATTACTCTAAGAACTCATTACTTAGAGAGCTGCCTATATATTATGATCCAGCACAGTCTTCATTTTCATAAATAGATGCTGTTTATTTTTCCTTCCTCATTCATTCATTATTTTCCTTTTTCACTCATCTAGATATCAGGATGGCATGATGAATGCATACTCCTCAAGTCACTATCTTTGGTAAAGAGATCTCAAAGATAATCACCTCACCAACTAGTTATAACAAGTCAGAAGACATATAACCATGAATGAGTCTGAAATCTTAGCGCAAACATTCTCCAACCATGTTTGCTTTTTGTAAAAGCACATCCTTTCTCCTCAAGTGTTTAGTTTTTATAGATGTCAACTGAAAAGATTTCAAACTACACACACACCAAACACCACATCACCATTTTGTGCCTCTCCAGATAGTGTATGTGTGAGACATCAAGCATATAGGAAATACGATTCATCTCACCAATACACATTAGAAAAGATCCTCATTTTCAGCATTTTCATCTGTACTTTCTTTGGAGTTTCAAAAGAGAAAGTGAAATGTCAGTTTTAAGTTTAAACATGTCATCACAACTTTGGGGATTTTTCACATTATAAAAGTAAAAAAACACTACTGGGATGTACTAATTATTCACAATAAAATGTTTAAGTGCATCTATGATGCATTTTTTCTCTTGAAAATATATCTTTAAATTCTGATGACCTTTTGTTTTCCTAATTATTTCTTAATTACTTGCTTACACTGTTGCTAAAATATCACAACACATACAAGCTGCAATTTTTAATACCCTGGTTTGAAAATATTTCTACAGCTGTTGCTTTTGTAGGAATCTCTTTTTTTAAAGTTTGAGGAATAATGCGTTAATGAAATATAGATACTTAATAAACCATTTTTATGTTTAAAAGCAATTCATTAACTGGGCAGCTAACTAAAGAGAATATAAAAACCTCACTTTTAATACTCACAGGTTCTTATTGTGAATATTTGTTCTGTTGAATACTTTTCTGTCAGGCAAAGTCTCCAAGTTGGGAGTGGGCCCCTGCCAAGTCTCTGAAAATCGATTGCTCAAAAATCTTAATTATAAGAAAGTAAACAAAGAGCCGGTTGAAGCAGTGCAGAGTTCTAATGAGTTAATGTAACAAAACTCGGCAGAGTCAACTCTCTTCAAAGCGGCAGGCTCGGCTCTGACAGTCATCCATCAAACTGAAGGTCTCCTTAATAAATGCCAATTATAGGGCACATATGCACAAACGTGGCTGGCCTAAGCTTGAGGATCATTTCCTTCCGAGAAAACTAGTGACCAGCAAAACACCCAGGCAGCATAAGCAACCAGCCCACCGAAGTAAGGTTTGCTCCTGATAGGAATAATAACCAGCATTATTTCTCTCTCTTTTTTTCAACTTTGGAAAAGTTCAGAACCACACAGAATTTTGTTTGGGGTTATACAAATTCCTTCACAATTTGTATAGAAGTCTAACATAACTTTTTAAAAGCCATGACATGCCCATAATGTATACAGAGTCTCTGACTTCCGCCGTAAGCGAGGCTTTTTCCTAACTTAATCATACTCAAATTTCACCCCTTTTAAAGATCCTGATTCAAAAATGTTCACTCATTCTCCACAGTCCACAAATTTATACCATCTCTTCCTGTGGTATTTTATGTGCATAAATTAAAAAAGAATGGCCTCCAATGAGGATTAAAAGGTTGAAAAAAATCATAGACTTTCCAAATTTAGTTTCATTTTTTATTTTAACTCTCAAAATGTGTGTTAACAAAATATATATATTCTCCTATACTCTTACAAAATAATCCATTTATGTTAACCTTATTACCTAGAGGAAATACTGAATTGACTCAGATAGGAAGTTACATTGTAGGCTTAGGCTTAGCATCATATCACTATATAACTCAGCATACATGAGAAATACATGTTTGAGAACTCCTGAGAAATAATGAAAATATTCCCCCACTAGTATATTAACTCTTACTGTGGAACTCAAACCGTTATATAAATCCTAAGTTTCAAAAATATTTCTCTCCTGCCTTTTTCATTATCTACCTGGCCAGGCATGAAGTCCATCCTCAAACAGGTTTCCGAGAGGCGTATGATGACATCAGGGGAGGGGAGGGAACTTTCTTAGCAAGATGGTCACAGATCTTTTGTTCAGAAGCCATGAGCCCCAATTTTATAACCACAGCACAATTTCTTCAATCGAGATAGATGAATTTTTCAAAAAGAAAATCTGTATCCTCCTATGATGACAGAGATAATTAATGGAATAAATGAAAACGTTCATGTTTGATATTTTTATGCAAATGGATTAGAATAGTCTGCATTAGCCCCAAGTTGATGTCTTATCTAATTGCCATTTAAAGTGATATCTTCCATTACACATGCAGGCCCGTGCTAAATTCATTTATTTCCATCTTGCCTGAAATTATGATGAATGGTCTGAGCTCCATTCAATTATTTAAAATGTGCAAAGAAACAGAAACAATGAAACTGGCAAAGCCCTCTACATTCTTAGGAACAATTTAGGCTAATTAGCATCAACTTCTCCCCCATTCATCATACCCCTTTAGAAATATAAACAAACTGTCAGCTCTAACCTAACAAACAGATCACTGAGCTACTTAACACAAATTATTCTTACATGAAAAGCTCCTTCTCAGGCAATATTCTCCTTTAGGGCATCTGGGAAGCTGAGCTATTAAAATTGAAGACATATGTTCCAGTCAAACTTAACTCCCGGATTGTAATGATCGCTGTTGTGACAGTTTTCAGTCAGCATACTTGCTGCTGGCAACACAGCCCAAGCTTGAATGAAACAAAAGTCAACTGGAATGATGTACAAAGAATCCTAGATGCAGAGGATACCTCCTCATCCTACCCATCATAACTGACTTAGTGGGCCTCAACTCATGATCTCCCGTGGCAGCTCAAAGTTTTGCAAAGTTTGGTTAGGGAGCATTAGGGAAAGGAAGGTAACAAAGGTGGTCTTCGACAAGACAGTGGATTTCATCATGTGTTACTGTTCATTACATCCAGTGAATGAGGCTGAAGCTATGGTCAGTGGAAGCCTGTAAATCATGACCTTTCATTTCAGAGAAGGTAGAGAGGACACAGATAGAAGAGTCCAGGTGGAGAGAAATGTAAATTGCAGATAGATTGCATATGTCTCCTCAAGTGGACTACTTAGAAACTCTGAACTCTTTTTACTAACAGGAATTAACAATAAAGTGTTTACATACTAGAATTTTGTGACTGAATCCTTGCCTGGATATTGGACTAAGATATTTTCTTCATTTGTTTAAATGAAATCACATATATACAGTCAATTCTCATTGCTTGCAGTAGTTATATTCTACAAAGTCACTGTGAGCACTGAATTAGTGAATACTGAACCCATTACTCCTAGGGAAAATATTAAAGCGAAGTTCCTGAGACCCTCTGGATCACAACTTTTTCATCAACCAATCAGGACATTACGTATGTGTGCCTCAGTTTAAACACACTTTACTTAATATACAGTTGATTTCTTAATATTGACGTCACAACCAACAGCATGATAAATCATGCCTGAACACAGCTTACCTAACAGATGTATTTTCTTATAAGGCACATCACAGCCTTCATTGCATTTAGAAACACTAGACAGCGCTTCAGCACCATGCTTGGAGGCTATTTTAAACGGTGAAATCACCAACAAAAGGCACAAAAAATGTGAGGAACGTGGCACTAAATAGACTGTGAAAGGGACATGTGTTTACAGCACGAGAGCTGAAACAGGAAGGCAGAGCATCTTCTCACTTGACCTCAGCTGGGAACTTGGGCTTCAGACGGCTCAGACTGTTCACCATGCTGCACATGTCTGCAAATGACCGTGAAAGCATGAGCACTGGTTTTGAGGTTCCAAACAAAGTTTAGCAAGTAGACAAATTCACAAATACTAAATCTGCAAATAATGAGGATCAAATGTGTATACATTCATACACTTTTTTTTTTTTCTTCAGATTTCTCACGGAAGGTCTCTGAGTTTTTTTTTTTT
>SJYV01054190.1:0-13626 GCA_006410875.1 Neotragus pygmaeus
GTGTGGCCTGGAGAATTCCATGGACTGTATAATCTATGATGTTGCAAAGAGTCGGACATGACCGAGTGACTTTCACTTTAATTCCAGTATTCTTCCCTAGGAAATCCCATGGACAGAGGAAGCTGGTGGAGTATAGTCCATGAGGTTGCAAAAATGTCGGATACAACTTAACAACTAAACAACAAATAATAACATCAAAACAATGGCCCTTCTTTGTCCTTGATACTTTTCTGAAATCTGTTCTGCCTGAAATTAACATTGTCACCTATGCTTTCTTTTGAATAGTACTAACATCTTTCTCCTTCTTTTCACTTTTAGTCTATATGATTTTATGTTTCTAAATAGACTTCTTATAAACCTCCAAGTTAGATATTATGATCCACTCTGACCATCTGCTTTAATTGGTACAATAGAACATTGATACTTAAAATGATTATTAATGTAGTTGTATTAATAGCTATTGAAATGTTATTGATGTAGAACATTGGATAGTTTTCAATATGCAACATAATGATTTGATATGTGTATATACTGTGAAATGATTACCTCAATAAATTTAGTCAGCCTCCACCACCACACATAGTTACTAATTATTTTCCTTGTCATGAGAGTTTTAAGATCTACCCTCTTAGCAAATTTCATATCAACAATACAGAATTGTTGACTATAGTCTTCATGCTGTATATTAGGTCCCAGAACTTATTCATCATATCAGTGAAAGTTTGTGCCTTTTAACCACCTTCAGACAAAGATTAATGTTCTCTATTTGTTGCTCTAATGTTTGTTCCTGCTTCTGTCTCCCATGCTTTATATGTCTTTTTTTTTTGTTTTAATTGAGCCTTACATGTGATTCTATTTTCTCTCCTTTATTAGCATATCAGTCATATTTTTCCTTATATTTTTATAGTGGTTGCTCTAGAGTGGGCAATACATATTTGCAACTGATTCAGTTCCACTTTCAAATGACATCATAGCACTTTATACATGGTGCAAGTACTTTATAACAGCAATATATTCCTTATTCCTCCCTCCATCTTTGTATCATATATTTTACTTATACATAAAACATATGTTTGCATGCATAACCCAATGCATTTTGCTATTATTATTTCTAACAAAATGTTACATTTTAGTTGAATTAAAGATAAGAAAAATAAAAGGTTTTACTTTACCTTCAGTTCAGTTCAGTTCAGTTCAGTTCAATCGCTCAGTCATGTCCGACTCTTTGCAACCCCATGAATTGCACCATGCCAGGCCTCCCTGTATATCACCATCTCCCGGAGTTCACTCAAACTCATGTCAGTCGAGTCAGTGATGCCATACAGCCATCTCATCCTCTGTCGTCCCCTTCTCTTCCTGCCCCCAATTCCTCCCAGCATCAGGGTCTTTTCAAATGAATCAACTCTTTGCATGAGGTGGGCAAAGTACTGGAGGTTCAGCTTTAGCATCATTCCTTCCAAAGAACACCCAGAGCTGATCTCCTTTAGAATGAACTGGTTGGATCTCCTTGCAGTCCAAGGAACTCTCAAGAGTCTTCTCCAACACCACAGTTCAAAAGCATCAATTCTTCGGCGCTCAGCCTTCTTCACAGTCCAACTCTCACATCTGTACATGACCACTGGAAAAACCATAGCCTTGACTAGACTTGACTTGACACTATCATATTTCCCATACTCTTCCTTTCTCTGTGTAGATCCTGCTTTCTGACCTGTATCGTTTTTCTTCTTCTTGAAGAAACTATTTTAATATTTCTTGCAAGAGAAGTCAAATGGCAACAAATTTTCCCAGTTTGTGTTTCTCTGAGAGAATCTTTATTTCACTTTCACTTCTGAAACATCATTTTGCTGGGCTTCTCTGCTCTGCTAAGTCACATCAATTGTGTTGCGATGCTATGGACTGTAGCCCACCGGGCTCTTCTGTCCTTGGGATTCTCCAGGCACGAATACTGGAGTGGGTTGCCATGACCTCCTCCAGGGAATCTTCCCAACCCAGGGATCACACCCACATCTGTTAGCATCTCCTGCACTGGCAGGCAGGTACTTCACCATTAGTGCCACCTGAGTTTCTGGGCATAGAGTTCTAAATTGGTGTGTTCTTTTTTTTCTTGCAACACTTTAAATATTTCTCTCCATTTTCTTCTTGCTTATATTGATTCTGAAGAGCTTGCATGCATGATTCTTATCTTTCCTCCTCTATAAATAAGATATTTTTCCTCTGACTTCTTTCAAGATTTTATCTTTGATTTTCTGAATTTTGAATAACATATGCCTAGATGTATGTGTTTTGACATTTATCCTGCTTAGTGTTATCTGAGCTTCCTGGATCTGTGGGTTACAATCTGACATTAATGGAGGAAAATTCTCAGTGCTTATTGCTTCCAATATTTCTTCTGTCTTTCTCTCTCTTCTTCTTCTGGGGTTCCTGTATACCTATTATTTACTTTTTGTGTTGTCCTACCATTCCTAGATATTCTGTTCCATAATTTGTTTGCCTTTTTTTCTCTTCCGTTTTCCATTTTGGAATTTTCCAGTGACATATTCTCAAGCTCAGAGATTCTTTCCTCAACTGTGTACAGCATATTAATGAGTCTATCAGAGGCATTCCTCACTTCTGTCAGATTGTTCTTGTTCTCTAGCATTTTTCTTTGATTGTTTTTCTTAAAATTTTCATCTCTTTGCTCACTTTACTCATATGTCCTTGCATATGGATATACTTTTCCCACTAGAACCCTTATTCTATAGAGCATAGTTGTTTTAAAATCATGGCAGATTCATGTCAATGTATGGCAAAACCAATAGAGTATCATAAAGTAAAATAAAATATAATAAATAAAATAAAATCTGAATCTCCAATTCCAACATCCCTGCCATAAGTGGATGTGGGTCTGATGCTTCCTGTGACTCTTTATATTCTTTATTATCTTTTTGTTCACCTTATCATTTTTCTTGAAAGGTAGGCATCATATACTGTGTAAAAGGAACTGAAGTGAATAGGTCTGCAGTAATGTAAAGGTAAAGTGTGGAGAAGGGAAGTGTTCTGTGGTTCTGTGATTAGTTTTTAGCCTCTCAATGAGCCTGACCCCCTGGACTGTGAACTTACCAGTGTTTCTCAGTTACCACACCCCTCTTAGGTGGGACAGGATGGCTAAAGGAGTCTGGATGTGGATATTTCCCTTTCTTCATGTTCAACACTAGAAGGATCTAGAGAGTTGAGCATTTCCCTTCCCCTACTGTCATGCATTGGAGAAGGAAATGGCAACCCACTCCAGTGTTCCTGCCAGGAGAATCCTGGGGACGAGGGAGCCTGGTGGGCTGCCGTCTATGGGGTCGCACAGAGTCGGACATGACTGAAGCGACTCAGCAGCAGGAGCAGCAGCAGTGTTACCTGGGCTCAGCTGGTAAAGAATATGCCTGCAATGCAGGAGACCCCAGTTCATTCCTGGGTTGGGAAGATCTGCTGGAGAAGGGATAATTTACGCACTCCATTATTCTTGGGCTTCCCTAGTGACTCAGCTGATAAAGAATCTGCCTACAATATGGGAGACCTGGGCTCAACCCCTGGATTGGGGAGATCTCCTGGAGAAGGGAATGGCTGCCCACTTGGATATTCTGTCCTGGAGAACTCCATGGACTGTGTATTCCATGGGGTCACAAAGAGTCGGACACAACTAAGTGGATTTCACAGGGTTATTAGTCTCTAATAAATCCCAAGTAAGGTAAGCTCTGATAAAAATAAATTTCTCTTGAGGGCAGACTTTGTTAAGAAGGCAGAATGCTCTGATGTATTTCAAGATGCTTACTCTTCTTGTCTCCCTGCTGGAAGGCAAGGGGATTTTTCTCAGATCTCCACTGTCAGAATCTGCTGAGAGTTCCAGAAAGTAAAGCAAAGGCAAAGGGCCTCTCGATGACCATGTCCCCATGAAGTCTTTAACTCACCTATTTGTCCACACTAAGGCTCCACCAGTTGTTAATTACTGTTCATGTTTTCCTACCCCAGCTTTGGTTCCCTGAGAAGTTTCTGCTCAGGAGTTTCTACATCTGTTAGTTGTGGTTCTCTGCACCTGCCATTCTCTCTCTCCAGTTCTGGAGGCAACAGCTTGCCCTGTGGTCACACTTCTCTAAGGGATCTAAGAAGAGTGGCTGATTTTTCAGATTGCTCTGGTTTTCACTTGTCAGGAAGTAGTGATGATTCCTGAACTCTTTACCGTGGCAGATCAGAAAATAGGATTCTGATTTGCTTTCACTTTTATGCTACTTCAGAGACAACCTGATACAAGCAAAGAGTAAAATTTTAAACATAAACTCAGTTTTAACTATTGTAATTAAAGGGCCATGAGATGGATGCACAGACTTATTGGTTGTTTTTATTTATTTTTCTGGTATGACATAGATGGTTTGAATGAAAAAGTATGCAATTTAGTATTCACCAGCCCTATTATTGAACACTGTATTATTATTTTAGCCAACATCATCTATTTCATAGAGATTTAATACTTTTTGGAGTCTTTGCTCACCTACTATGACTTCTTAGCAGAAGAGGAGGAAGGCATAAAATCTGAATCCTTGGTGAAACTTTCATTTTCTTTAAGAGATGATTTTTCCCCCAAATCAGTCATCAAATTAGTAGTCAAAGATTTTAATAGACAACACAATGTTAACTTTAAGAAGAGGTTTAGGAAAGGAATACATTTCTGATACTAAAGAAACATTCTGTCTTCGTGAAGTGTGCTGCAGTAGAACTTGGTGATCATGAAAAAGGGAGAGCTTCACACACTAGGCCACTGCTCAGTGTGGAGTTAATCCAGGTCAGAGCACATCTCCAAAAGGCAGTTCTCAGCTGTACCATCGCTTTGAGAGATCTTGTCACATTTAACCACAGCCTTATGTGAAGTCATGTATTTGAAAAAAATGTTTTTGTTTAAAGTTTTAAAAGTTTTAATGCAATATGTAAAGAAATCAGATTAGCAATTTGCTTAGAGTATTTTTAAAGTTTCTGTCATATGTGAGTAGGGCATTATTGACTAACCTGTAAACCTCTTTGCACTTAAATAGATGAGATGCAAATATATGCCCTCAGCCTCCAACCAGGTCTCATTGCACTCTTTCCCTTGTTTACTTCTCTCCCTCTCTCTCTCACAAACACACACATAAATATGCAAACAAAAATCCTAAATTCAGTTATCAAAATCCATCTTTTCTTGTATCTTCTAGTAATTGCTCAGAAGTTGTTAAAGAAAGCTTATGTGTGATCACTGAGTCATTTGGAGAAAAATTCAAGTTATTTTCTGATTATATCAAATTAATTATCTAGTTTAATTATACTGTGTTACTGCATAAATGGCTAAACATGATAAATGATTTCTATTCAAGCTCCTTAATTTGATCCTTCATATAGTGAATAAATATGAAATGATGCTTTAAAGTATTTATGTTTGCATCATCCAAAAAAAAATAAAGACTTTTTAAAATATGAAAACACTGAAAAATCTACAAGTGAATTGACTTAAAACTTTGTCTAAAATTAACATAGAAGCAGGCTAAATGTCCATCGACAAGAGGAATGGCTAAAGATGTTGTACATTTATACAACTGAATATTACTTAGCCATGAAAACAAATGACACAGTGCCATTTGCCAAAACATGGACAGACCTAGAGATTGTCATGCTGAGTGAAGCAAGTCAGACAGAGAAGGAGAAATGTCATATGACATCACTTATGTGTGGAATTTGAAAAGAAATTATAGAAATGAACTTACAAAACAGAAAGAAACTCACAGAGAATGGATTTACAGTTGGCGAGGGGAGGGCATAGTTAGATAGTTTGGGAAGGACATGTACACTCTGCTATATTTAAAATGGGTAACTAACAAGGACCTAATGTATAGCACGTGGAACTCTGCTCACTGTTCTGGGACAGCCTGGATGTTACGGGGGGTTGGGGGAGAATGGATGCATGTATGTATATGGCTGAGACCCTCCACTGTTCACCTGAAACTATCATGTGAAGTGAAGTGAAGGGAAGTCACTCAGTCGTGTCCAACTCTTTGCCACCCCATGGACTGTAGCCTACTATGCTCCTCCATCCATGGGATTTTCTAGGCAAGAGTACTGGAGTGGGTTGCCATTTCCTTCTCCAGAGGATCTTCCTGACCCCAGGATTGAACCCAGGTCTCCCTCACTGTAGGCAGATGCTTTACCGTCTGAGCCGCCCGGGAAGTCACTATCGTAGCATTGTTAACCAGCTGTACCCCAATACAAAATTAAAAGTTCAAAGTAAATAAATAAAATTAAGAGTAAAAAGTAGTTAAAGTAGTTATTTGATCACTTCTCAATCAAAATGTAAAAATTTCAGGGTAAGAATTTATTTTATTATTAAAACTGCAAAATTTTATACTCCACAACATTATTTCACTAAAACATATGAAACATAAAGTTTCAATTCTGCTTTTGCTGCTCTTTCATGAAATGACTACAAAATATATAAATACAGTTNATTTATTTTATTATTAAAACTGCAAAATTTTATACTCCACAACATTATTTCACTAAAACACATGAAACATAAAGTTTCAATTCTGCTTTTGCTGCTCTTTCATGAAATGACTACAAAATATATAAATACAGTTTAATATTCAAAAGAAACATTGAAGAGTTTCTTTACATATATCAACAGTTTTATTAAGATCACTGTCTGCATTTAATTTTATTTTCATTTTGATTGAAAATATAATGTCTTACCAAAAATAGGACTTAAAAATATATTATGAATTAACAATTGGTAAACTAAAATCACTTTGTAGTTAAGAAGGTTCTGTAGAAAATCATATACTATTGCACCAAATATTTCTTTGGATCCCCTGCTGCTGCTGCTGCTGCTAAGTCACTTCAGTCGTGTCCGACTCTGTGCGACCCCATTGACGGCAGCCCACCAGGTTCCCCCGTCCCTGGGATTCTCCAGGCAAGATTACTAGAGTGGGTTGCCATTTCCTTCTCCACTTTGGATCCCCAATATGTACTTTTTCAGGAGTTATCATTTATACATGTTTGGGAGCTTAGTCGCTAAGTCATGTCCCACTCTTTGAGACCCAGTGGACTGTAGCCTGCCAGGCTCCTCTGTCCCTGGAATTTCCCAGGCAAGAATACTGGAGTGGGTTGCCCTGTTCTCCCCAGTGGATCTTCCCTAGCCAGGAACAGAACCTGCATCTCCTCCGTCTCCTGTTTTGCAGCTAGGTTCTTTACCAATTCAGAAAATTCATCCTGAGTTATTTTCCCCCACTGATTAATTACAGAACTAATTGTTCACACAATTGGAATGTTTCCTATTTATATATGTTTTTTCCTGAGGATAGTTTGAAGTTATTTACACTTCAGTGATTCATTTAAATAGTTTGTATCACAAAAATATCAGCCTCAAACAAGACACAGAGAGTGGCAACTTCACTTGCTAACTGACATGTGTTTGATTGATCCATGCAGGATGTGCTTCCAGAAAGGTTTTAAGAAAGTTCACACTAACACACGCAACGCACTAAGATAAAACACGATTAAAACTCAGCTGGATCTGGTGAGCCGCCTGTTCTTTCACTCCTGTATCCCTATCCTACCTTCCTCCAAAGGTCACACAGTGTTACTCAAACACCTTAATTCTTTGCAAGAAAAAAATGGACCCATCAAAGAGAGTCAAATTTTATTGAGACACATGGCACTGAATGTTCCAGAATGTCACCTGTGGGAATTCTGACCATTCATGGATCTGCAATTTGGACAGTTTAGCTTCTCGCAGATGTATTTCATGTGACCACCTGACCATTCTTAATTATACTTCTTTGCAGACTCTTTCTTTGCGTTTTAAAAAGGGGAGATGTTGACTTCCTAATCACAAGTTCACACAGATGAAATAAGAGCTGGAATTTATGACATTAGCGTTGCAGGAGCTTAGAAAATGCTGACGAAAATGCTGAACCACTCTGTGCTGTGGGACTAGCACACGCCGGCCATCCAAGATAAATAGCTTTAAGCACCTGGAGCAAGGAGGGAAAAGGCACAGCCTCCAGCCAGGCCACCACCACACTCACCTTCTCAGGGACCTGGCCCAGCTAAGGCCTGATCGAAAGGTCATTTATGCCTACATATGACCTCTTGATTTGACCTACCTGGTAACATTAAAATTTCAACTGATAAAATTATATTCGTCGAGTTTTACCAAAGTCTCCATTAGTTTAGCAAATTTCCTTGCCAGTGCAGGAGACATAAGAGATGCAGATTCAGTCCCTGAGTTGGGAAGATCCCCTAGAGGAGGGCATAGCAATAATTATAATAGTGGGCATAGAGTTAGAACCAGTAAATGGATTTTTCCCATGGTAATTACAGGTCCTGACATTGATCTGAAAGGGAAAAATTTAGAGGAAAACATAAGCAGTCAAAAACATTGGCTTAGAGTGATGGCTTCAGAAGCATGTACACTGAAGCTGAAACGATACAAAAAATTAGCATTTCCTCTGAGTGAAGATGACATGCAAATTCCAGAAGTGTTCCACATTTAAACAAAAACAAACAAACATTGGCTTAGATGCACAAAGAGGACAGAAAGATGCCTAGATATACAATATGATCCAAATCCCTCCTTCTCGGAAACAAGGAAGAAATTTGTTTTGTACAAAATGCCTTCCACGAGCTAGCAGCAGGCCCTGGCTGCAATCAGAAACGGAAGCAAGTGCTGAATCAATGCCTTTTCTATACCACAGAGACCTCTCTGTGTAGACTCTTCTTTCAGATCCCCTGGAGAAGGAAATGGCAACCCACTCCAGTACTCTTGCCTGGAGAACTCCATGGACTATACAGTCCATGGGGTTGCAAGGAGTTGGACATGACGGAGCGACTAACTTCAAATATTTACATAATGAGGACTGAGAGATGTATCAGAACTGCCCTTTAGAAGTCAAAGATTTCCTTTTGCCCCCAAGGAAATAAAATTCTGTTTCTTGGGTATCTGGAAGCAGCAGTCTGGAGGAAAGGAGTGAATATGTGTAAGGCCTTCCTGAGATTGGATTACTGAGATAAGCTTGGGGTGGAATGAAAATGTATCTCTTACCCCAGCAGTACACATGACAAATCTTTCACATTTCACCATTTCCAAGGTATGGTCATGCTTCCCTGACTGCTGCTAAGGTGCTATTTGGTTCCTCTGAAAGTGAAAGGGATAGTCACTCCGTTGTGACCCCATGGACTGTAGCCCGCCAGGCTCCTCTGTCTATGCTACTCTCCAGGCAAGAATACTGGAGTGGGTAGACATTCCTTCTCCAAAGGCTCTTCCCGACCCAAGGATCGAACCCAGGTCTTCTATGTTGCACGTGGATTCTTTACCATCTGAGTAACCAGGAAACTCCATCTGGCCCCTATGCACCTTTCTCCGCAGCTCAATTTGGCTCGTTCCTTTCTGGTTGGTTGGCTCGGTTTATCCCTATTGTTTCCCAACACCAAGTTCAGGTCTCACTTTCTCCAAGACACCTTGCTGACCCTCCCCGGAGCAGGCTGGGGTTCTATATGAGAGCCTGCTCAACCACTGTCAGAGTGTCTGTTAGTGATTATCACACTGCATCTCCATTGTTCTGTACCGCTGAGCAGTGAACTCCTAGAGCACAGGGTCTGAGTTTTCAATCTCTGTCTCCCTGGCAGAGAACCTGAGGAATGGTGGATGTTCAGAGAAGAATTTAATCGATGAAACGCCTGCCCTTTCTATTTTCTGACACCATCAGAGTCTGTTCTGGGTTCCACACAAGCCCTTTATTATCCCCTCATGATGGAATCTTAGAATGCAAGCGACAGAGGCTAGGTTCCAAAGATAACACTCCATCTACTTTGATGTAAAATAAACAGTGGGACATCATTATGCCACTCTAACTAGTAATAAATGGCTTGTGAAACACCTCATGTGAGATTACAATTTACAGATATCTTATCAATCTGAAGTTGCCAATATAGATGTTTTACCAATCTGTCTTACCAATCTGATTAACTAGCACCCATGGATCAAGAAAAAGAAAGTTCTGTGGAATAGACATGACCCCAAAACACACGAAGACACAAATATAACCTTGGTCATGGGTGTGTGTACTCACTCAGTCATGCCTGACTCTTTGTGATCCCGTGGACTGCAGACCACCAGTTTCCTCCAACCATGGAAATCCTCAGGCAAGAATACTGGAGCAGGTTACCATTTCTTCTTCCAGGGGATCTTCCTGACCTAGATATTCTTGTGTCTCCTGCATTAGCAGTAGATTCTTTACCACTGTGTTCCATGGGAAGTCCTGGCTCATGTGAATTATGAGAGCTCCATCTGTATCACTGACAGCAGATGCTTCCCCAGATTACCCATGTTAAACCCAAAGATATGAGGTGAGAGAAGCAACCCTCAAGAAACCAAAGTTAAATGGTACTTTACAATAATACAAGAGTATCTCCCTATAGCAAATGTATAGAGACTCCCCTCCAAGGTGTGCTAACACAGACAGGTAAGGTATAGTAAATTTAGGAACTACCTACTGCTTCTGTTAAATCCACATATTTGTTAGCCAAGCCCACCCTGTTTTCCTGCTTGGGATTAAACAACAACAAAAAAAAAACCCTAGCTGTTTCAGTCAGTTCAGTTCAGTTCAGTTGCTCAGTCTTGTCTGACTCTTTGCAACCCCATGGATTGCAGCACGCCAGGCCTCGCTGTTCATCACCAACTCCTGGAGTTTACTCAAACTCACGTCCATCAAGTCATCGATGCCATCCAACCATCTCATCCTCTATCATCCCCTTCTCCTCCTGTCTTCAATCCTTCCCAGTATCAGGGTCTTTTCCAATGAATCAGTCCTTAGCATCAGGTGGCTTTAGCATCAGTCCTTCCAATGAATATTCAGGACTGATTTCTTTTAGGATGAACTGGTTTGATCTCCTTGCTGTCCAAGGGATTCTCAAGAGTCTTCTCCAACACCACAGTTCAAAAGCATCAATTCTTTGGCACTCAGCTTTCTTTGTAGTTCAACTCTCACATCCATACATGACTACTGGAAAAACCACAGCTTTGACTAGACGGACCTGTGTTGGTAAGGATTTCATGGCTGCAGTCACCATCTGCAGTAATTTTAATCCTATAAACCCAGATTACAGTCCTGATTCACAGAGCTACAGTAGGAGTTGAGTTAAATTGGTTGAGGAAATAACATCAAGAGAAATTTGACAAGATGAGTTCTGAGTTGAAATGAAGAGTTATGCCTTTGTTCCATGGTTATTAAGGTGAAAAGTATACAAAATGGATTAGAGGATCCAATGTGCTTGTGTTGTTGGACTGGACTCGTTCCATGTTTCATTTTGGCATTAAATGCTATGATTCTAAGACGAGAATCTCAAAACAGCCTTCCTCCTCAGGTGCCACTGAGGACACCTATGAACACCCAAGAACACCCACGTGGAGGGAGCTGCCCTGTGTGCCTTTTCTCCTGGCAGTCAGGTGCATACAGAGCACCAGCCAGGAGTCATCACCCCCTCTAAGAAGGAGCAGAGGTGCCAGTGCAGGGTCTCAGAATCAAACAGAACATGAAGAGATCAAAAATCAGAAGCAATGAGAGAAGAGCATTTTAAATCTAAGTGCTGTGCACTGTTCAGAATCTTTAAACATCCACGTTCTCCATGCAGGTCAATGCTGATGGCACATCCTTAGTAATTCAGTCTTGTGAAACTCCCGTTTGATGCTCAGTTTTGTTGTGGAACATTTGCATTAAACTGTGTGAGGCTGTGGATTCTGCATCAGGAGCTGAGTGGGGAACAAAATGGTCAGGGTCCCACCGTGCCCCCATATCGCACTTGGGCGCGAGCAGATCTCTGCATTGAGTTTGGTCCAGCGATGATGAGAAAGAGTGAGGACCTCAACCCAGAGAGTCCACCAAAGAGAAATATCTGCCAGGATTCCCAGGGATGTTTGAAACAGAAGCTAGCATGAGAGAAATGGACCTTGACAAGGAATGAAGGATGATTAAAAGCATCAGATATGACAGTCAGGGCGCAGGTTTGCCTGAAGTGTGGCAATGCTACTGTCTCATTAAAGTCCCTGAGCAACAACTGCCCACCTTTTAAGGTGCAAGGAGTCACTTTGGCATGAAGGCAACTATCTTAGGCAACAAAATGAAGTCATTTTTCTGAGATATCAAAGCCTCTCTTTCACTACTTTCTGGATGAGATGAATCATAAGGACATTTCTTTTCTACACTGATGTCCCCCATGGACCCCATTCAAGTCCAATACCAGCTTTCCATGAATGTGAGTTGCTGGTGCATGGACAAGAATGATGAGAATTCGGTGGACCTGCACATCCAATGTCTCAGTCTTTGTTGAAAAAAAACACCAACATCACATAAAAGGCATACAGTTAAACCCATGTGGGGTGTAGCATAAGGAAAAGTTCTACATGTAGCAGAAAATGCGCCAGCCCTCTTGGGAAAATAGAGCCCATCAGTAAAATGGGTTTTATTTCTACTCTGAAATTACTGGCTAAAATCAGAAAGCAGACATGAAAGAGAAAATGGGAGAGATGAGAGAATTCCATTATATTTGCATTTTTAATTCACGTACAATTACTTTTGTAAGCTGACGGATTTTTTTTTCATTAGAATATGGAATTCGTCCAATGTTTTTATTTAATAATAGATATGTTATGAGACTATGCAGAGATATCACACATGTATTAAGGACTTTGTACTTTTTATCCTACAAGCACTGAGAAAAACCATTGGAAGCTTTTATTAAGGGCAAGGCATGATTAAATTTACTTCAGAATCTAAAAGAACATTCCCCTTAGAGTACCCAAAATGGATTAGAGGATCAAGTGTGCTTGTGTTGTTGGATTGGACTATTTCCATGTATCTTTTTGGCATTAAATGCTATGATTCTAAGATGAGAGTNGGGCAAGGCATGATTAAATTTACTTCAGAATCTAAAAGAACATTCCCCTTAGAGTACACAAAATGGATTAGAGGATCAAGTGTGCTTGTGTTGTTGGATTGGACTATTTCCATGTATCTTTTTGGCATTAAATGCTATGATTCTAAGATGAGAGTCTCAAAACAGCCTTTTCCCCTTGTATATGAGTCGCATGAACTCGACCAAAAGTAGCATTCTGTAGAAACTCTTCAAAAAATGGTATTACACTCTCCAAAGGGGCAAAGAGCAGCTCTGAATTTATAAGATAACACAACTTGCAAGAGGCCAACAACAAATTCAAACAGAGCATTCAACAAATTCTGCACCAAATAGAGTATCTGTGTTCTGTTTTCAATGCCTTTCAGAATGTCAAGATTTCAAAGAAATCTATATGACAGCTGCAAAGATCATATGTGTTATAGGTCACTTTAGAAATTGTACTATGATAGATAGATAGATAAATCAGTTGCCAAAACTGTTAATTTTAATATAGACCATTTACTAAAAAGCCATTTACTACATTTTAGTATAGGCCATTTACTAAAAGGATGGGAGTTGTGTGGATGAACAGAGTTGGTTCTTTCACTGAACCAAACTCAAAGCAATTCTGTGAACCCTCAGATGTGTATTTCCCCTGGTCAATCAATTATGAAGTTCTGGATATCT
>SJYV01054197.1:0-24554 GCA_006410875.1 Neotragus pygmaeus
TTGAAGCCTGGCTTGGAGAATTTTGAGCATTACTTTGCCAGCCTGTGAGATGAGTGCAATTTTTAATCCACAGTAGCATTGCTCCTTATCACATTTAGCATACTGCACAGGTTTTTCTTCTTTGAAATCTCAATGTCCTCCTTATAAAAGAAAAATTTCTCTCACATAGCTGAAAATTTTTGCTGTTTAGTTGCTAAGTCGTGTCCAACTTTTTTGCAACTCCATGAACTGTAGCCTGCCAGACTCCTCTATCCATGGGAATTCCCAGATAAGAATACTGGAGTGGGTTGCCATTTCCTTCTCCAGAGTATCTTCTTGGAGGGATCCCCTCCTGACCCAGGACTGAACCTACATCCCCTGCATTGGCAGATGGATTATTTACCTCTGAGCTACCAGGGAAACCATATTTTTGTGACAATGGTTTTCACCATGTATGGTGTCTAATGAGTGGCTTGAAACCTTAAATTTGGCTCTGTAATTATCAAAGAAGAAAGAGATTTGACAAGAGATACAGTGGTGCCTGTAATGGACACAGATCTTAGAAAGTGAATAATAGGTTTTCCTTTAACAATAATATCCCAGTAGGATTAAAAGGAAATAGATCTGGCTACACACCTTGTAAAATAACTAGAATCCAAACATGGGAAATGCCAAACTCGGGTGAGGATGCAGAGTATCAGGAACCTCCACTCATTGCTGCTGGGAATACAAAATGGAGCAATCCAATTTGGAAGGTGGTTCTGTGGTTTTTGACAAAGCTGATCATTTCCTTACCATAGATGCAGCAATCTTTCTCCTTGGTACTTATCAGAGGAGTTGAAAATGTATGCCCACACAAAAAGTTGCACAGTTCAGTTCAGTCGNATTATATAACAACAATGTATTATGTATTCTGCCTGAGGACAGTCTCTGGATTAAACCTTCTGGCTAACTCTGTTATCTTAAAATGTAAATTATGGGAATAGATCTGATGAGGTCTTTACAACCTCCAGACATTCTTTGGATTCATTGAAGAGTATATAAACTCATTGCTAACAGTAACAAGCGGGTACTCTTTCTGCCCCCTTCTGATGTCTATGTCAGAAGCTTTCTCTATCTCCTTTATACTTTAATAAAACTTTATTACACAAAAGCAAAAAAAAAAATTGGAAAATACTCAAATAGCCATGACAGCTTTCCAAAGAAAACATATACAGATGGCCAACAAGCACAAGAAAACATGCTCAAAATCTGTAGTCAAGATAGAAATGCAAATCAATACCACAATGAGATGTAATGTCATAAATGTCAGAGTAATTATCATCAAAAAGACTAGAGATAATAAATGTTGGTGAAGATGTGGAGAAAAAGGAACACTTTGTGCACTGTTGGTGGGAACATAAATTGGTATAGTCACTGTGGAAAACAGTACAGAGGTTCCTCAAAAAACTAAAAACAAAACTATTGTATAATTTAGCCATAGTATATAGCCAAAGAAAATGAAAACACTAATTCGAAATGTTACATGCTTCCCAACATTCACAGCAGAATATTTACAATTGCCATGATATGGAAGCAACCGAAGTGTTTAATAACAGATGAATGGATAAAGAAAATGAAAAACATGTACATACACCTACAGATACACACTCAGTGGACTATTGCTCAGCACACACACACACACACACACAAAGGAATGAAATTTTGTCATTTGCAACATGGGTAGACTTGGAAGGTATTATGCTTTGTAAAATAAATCATTCCAAGAAAGACAAATACTGTTATATTTTCACTTACATATGAAATCTAAAATATAAAACTAATGAATATAACAAAAAGAAACAGGTTCACAGATATAGATAACTAACTAGTGGTGACCAGTGAGGAGAGGGAGGGGCAAGATAGTGGTAGAGGATTAAAAGATGCAAGCTATTATGGGTAAAATAAATAAGCTACAAGGATCCACTGTAGAGCACAAGAAATATAGTCAATATTTTTAATAACTATACAATGAGTTTAATCCATAAAAAATATGAATCACTATATTGTACACATGAAATATATAATATTTAATATCAATAACTTGAAGACCTCTCTATATATTACATAAATGGAATGAATAGTTAAAAACCTTTCCACATAGAAAAGCCCATGCCCAGATAGCTTCTTTGTTGGATACTATAAAATATTTATAGAAGAAATAATAGCAATTCTACACAAAATCTCCAAGAAAACTGAGGAAGAGTTTATACTTCCAATTCATTCAACAAGGCCAGCATTATCCTGATATCAAAAACAGTCAAAGACATCACAAGAAAACAGAACTTTGGACTAGTATGCTCTTGAATACAGATGCAAAATTCTCAAAATGTTTATCAAACCGAATCCAAATCCAACAGTATATAAAAATGATAATATATTATGACCAATGGGGCTAATCCAAGGAAAGCATACATGGCTTAACATTCAAAAGTCAATGTAATTTGCCATATTAATAATTTTGTTTAAAAAAGAACATAAGATCATCTCAATAGATGCAGAAAAATTACTAGACAAAACCTAGTATCTATTCCTGATTAAAAAAAAATAATAATATGTTCTCATGAAAGTAGAAGGAATTTCTTCAACCTATAAAAAAAATCTAAAAAAAAAATCTAAACTAACATCAATTTAATGGTAAAAGAGATTTATTTCCCCACAAGACTATTTCGCTACTGTTATTCACCAGTTTGCTAAAACTATTACCCTGTTCAATCAAAATAGGAAAAAAAAAAATTAGTAAGAGGCATTCAGTTTGGAAATGATGAAATAAAACTGCCCTTATTTGCATACAGTGCATTCATCTATGAAGAAAATTTGATAAAATTCACACATAAAAGACAGTGGAACTAATTAGTTTAACACAAGATGCAGGATACTAGAGTAATATATAAATTCAATTATATTTCTATAAAGTAGCAACAAGCGACTAGAAATTGAAATAAAACATTGCAATTTAATATAGCATTAACATTCAAAATATTTAGCATAAAAAATATGAAAAATACAGCAAAACTTGAAACACATGCCAATAATTGCAAAATATCAGAAATATTTTGAAAAGACCTAAACAAGAGAACGTACTGGTCACATAAACACCCTCTTCCTACAACACAAGAGCCAAATCTACACATGGACAAAACCAGATGGTCAATACCAAAATCAGATTGATTATATTCTTTACAGCCAAAGATGGAGAAGCTCTATACAGTCAGCAAAAACAAGACAGGGAGCTGACTGTAGATCAGATCATGAACTCTTTATTGTGAAATTCAGACTTAATTTGAAGAAAATAGAGAAAATCACTAGATCATTCAAGTATGACCAAAATCAAATCCTTTACAGTGGAATTGACAAATAGATTCAAGAGATTAGATTTGATAGTCAGAGTGCCTGAAGAACTATAGGCAGAGGTTATTGACATTGTACAGGAGGCAGTGATCAAGAACATCCTCAAGAAAAAGAAATGCACAAAGACAAAATGGTTGTTTGAGGAGGCCTTACAAAAAGCTGAGAAGAGACGCTAAAGGTAAAGGAGAAAAGGAAAGATATACCCACCTGAATGCAGAGTTCCAGAGAATAACCAGGAGAGAGAAGAAAGCCTTCCTCACTGATCAAGACAAAGAAATAGAGTAAAACAACAGAATGGGAAAGACTAGAGAGATCGTCAAGAAAATCAGAGATACCAAGGGAACATTTCATGCAAAGATGGACACAATAAAGGAAAAACATGGTATGGACCTCACAGAAACAGAATATATTAAGAAAAGGTGGCAAGAATATATGGAAGAACTATACATAAAAGATCTTAATGATGCAGATAACCACGATGGTGTGATAACTCACATAGAGCCAGACATCCTAGAGTGCAAGGTCAAGTGGGCCTTACATATGTGTTGTGCTGTGATTGCCGTTCAGTCACGGCCAACTCTTTGTGATCCCATGGACTGTAGACCACCAGTCTTCTCTGTATTTGAGGATTCTCCAGGCAAGAATACTGGAGTGGGTTGCCATGCCCTCCTCCAGGGGATCATCCGAACACATGTCTCCCACAGTGTAGGCAGATTATTTACCCACTGAACCATCAGCGATTTCCAATATTACAAACTGAAACATATGACTAGAACATGTAAATCAAGAGAGAATTCTAGGGCGAGGCTTTGTGAAAGTAAGAGTTTCAAAAGCACCCATGTATACCAGTTACGATGTCTACTAAAAAAGAAAATAAGTATTGTCAGGTGTGTGGAGAAGCTAAAAATCTCTGTGTATTGCTGGGAATCTAAAATGGTGAACTTGTGGAAAATAGTATGATAGCACCTCAAAGAAGTAAGCAATAATGGTATGATTCAGCAATATCAATTCTATGTATATATCCAACTGTTTAAGTAAGGATTTGAACAGATATTTGTGCACCAGTGCTCACAGTACCATTATTCACAATAGCCAAATAGTGGAAACATCCAAACATCCACTGACAGATGAATGGATACATACAATGTGTTCTATACATAGAATGGAATGTTATTCAGCCTTAAAATGGAATAAAATTATGATAAATACTACAACATGGATGAACTTTGAAGTCATTATGCTAAGTAAAGCAAGCCATGCAAAAAAGGACAAATATTGAACCATTTCACTTATACAGCAAGGATAGTTAACTTCATAGAGACAGAAAGTAGTTTCATTGGTACCAGGGACTGGAGAAGGGAGTAATGAGTTGTTTACTTGGGTGTTATTGTTCAGTCACTCAGTCATGTCTGACTCTTTGTCACCCCATGGACTGCAGTGCACAAGACTTCCCTGTCTTTCATAATCTCCTGTAGCTTGCTCAAATTCATGTTAATTGAGTCAGTAATGCCCTGCAACCATCTCATCCTCTGCTGTCCCCTTCTTCTCCTGCCTTCAAACTTTCCCAGCATCAGGGTCTTTTCCAATGAGTAGGCTCTTCACATCAGGTGGACAAAGTACTGGAGCTTCAGCTTTAGGACCAGTCCTCCAAATGAATTTATAGGGTTGATTTCCTTTAGGATTGACTGGTTTGATATTGCAATCCAATGTATTCTAAAGAGTTTTCTCCAACACCACAGTTAAAAAACATCAGTTCTTCAGTGCTTGGTCTTCTTTATGGTCCAACACTCACATCCATACATGGCTCCTGAAAAAACCATAGCCTTGACTAGATGGACGTTTGTTGGCAAAGTAGTCTCTGCTTTTCAATATGCTGTCTAGGTTGGCCATAGCTTTTCTTCCAAGGAGCAAGCACCTTTTAATCATAGATTCAAAGGATTAGATCTGATAGATTGTCTGAAGAACTATGGACAGAGGTTTGTAACGTTGTACAAGAGGCAGTGATCAAAATCATCCTCAAGAAAAAGAAATGCAAAAAGGAAAATGGTGGCTGGAGGAGGTCTTACAAGTAGCAGAGAAAAGAATAGATTTAAAAGGCAAATGAGAAAAACAAAGGTATACCCATCCCATCTGAATGCAGAGTTCCAAAGAATAGCAAGGAAAGATAAGGAAAGCTTCCTAAGTGCACTTGGTAGAAAGCTTTCGTTTCAGATGATGAAAATGTTCTGGAGGTGGATAATAGTGATGGTCGCACAACAATGAGAATGCACTTGATATCACTGAACTTTACAATTAAAAAGCATTGAAATTGTACATTTTATGTTCCGTATATTTTAACACAATAAAATAATTTAAAACATCAGATAGCAGTGCATCAGATAGTAAAGCAAAAGAAAAGAACATTCAGAGAAAAATCAAGTCACAGAAGAATATGTGCATTCATACATTATACTTCAACTTATTTAATGTTTAAGAATTGGTAATAATAAAAATGTTCTATATAGATACAAATACATCATGGGTTCAACTATAAAGAAAATCAAGATAAAAATAAATAAGAACAGTAAGGCTGTACATGTGTGTCTGATTCACACAATTATGATTTAGTTCACAAGAAAGAGTTTAAGAAAAAGGTTGGGGAAGAACATTAGTTCTGCAATGTGTAGGCAAGATTTTCCATCTAAAATCACCCAACATTGCCTCATACAGGAAGAAAATGCTTATTGAGAGACCATCTCTAATATAAAACGTTGAAACTTTCTTCAATTCTTCCTTTGTTAATATCTTGCTGCTGCTGCTAGGTCGCTTCAGTCATGTCCGACTCTGTGCGACTTCATAGACAGCAACCTACCAGGCTCCACCGTCCCTGGGATTCTCCAGGCAAGAGCACTGGAGTGGGTTGCCATTTCCTTCTCCAATGCATGAAAGTGAAAAGTGAAAGTGAAGTTGCTCAGTCGTGTCCAACTCTTAGCGACCCCATGGAATGCAGCCTACCAGGCTTCTCCATCCATGGGATTTTCCAGGCAAGAGTACTGGAGTGGGGTGCCATTGCCTTCTCCGTTGTTAATATCTTACCTTGGAATTAATTAAGAAAATACTGTGCCTCAAAACCTAGCTAACACAGGACTCACTTTATGTACATTCCAAAATCAGTAATAGTGAACTCAATTTTCTACTAAAAATACTTATTACACTTAGATGACTTCTACATCAAGTGTTTTAGTCACTGATATTAGCTCTGGTTTTTGTCATCTGAAACACTGAGAATTATTTGCTCACTAAATGGAAAAACTGTAGAAAATATAGCCATGGGCTGGGGTGGGGGGCAGAAAGAGCAGAAAAAAAAAAAAATTAGATTTCTGTCATTAGTACTGCTTGGACTTTACTTGTAATACAAGTTGTTGTTGTTATTTTTCAGCTGCTAAGTCATGTCTAATTTTTTGTGACCTCATGAACTGCAACACGCCAGGCTTCCCTGTCCTTCACTGTCTCCCAGAGTTTGCTCATGCTTATGACCATTGAGTCAATGATGCCATTTCCAACCATCTCATCCTATGTCTACCCCTTTTCCATTTGCCTTCAGTCTTTCCCAACATGAGGGTCATTTTCAATGAGTCAGCTCTTCACATCAGCTGGCCAAAGTATTGAAGTTTCAGCTTCAACATCAGTCCTTCCAATGAATATTCAAGGTTGATTTCCTTTAGGAGGTTTGATCACCTTGTTGTCCAACAGACTTTCAGTCTTTTCCAGCACCACAAATTGAAAACCTCAATTCTTTGGCACTCAGCTTCTTGATGGTCCAACTCTCACATCTGAATATAACTACTGGAAAAACCATAGTTTTGACTAGATGGACCTTTGTCGGCGAAGTGATGTCACTGTTTTTTAAATATGCTGTCTAAGTTTGTCATGGCTTTTCTTCCAAGGAGCAAGTATCTTTTAACTGAATGACTGCAGTCACTGCCCACAGTGATTTTGGAGCCCAAGAAAATAAAATTTGGCACTGTTTCCACTTTTTCCCCACCTATTTGCCATGAAGTGATTGGACCAGATGCCATGATCTTCATTTTTTGAATTTTTAGTTTTAAACCAGCTTTTTCACTCTCCTGTTTCACCTTCATCAAGAGGTTCTTTAGTTCCTCTTCACTTTCTGCCATTAAAGCAGTACCACCTGTATACCTGAGGTTGTTGATATTTCTCCTGGAAATCTTGATTCTAGGTTGTGATTTGAAAATAAATCTGATAACATTTCTCTACTTCCATAAAGACTGAATGACAATAAATAATCGTAAAGGAGTTTTATGTCCAATGCGTCTCTATTAATATATTAAAAAACTCTTAGTTTTTGTGCCATTTTCTATAATCACCTCAGTCTTACCACCAGCTGGGAAATGAATTGATAATTTGCTCTTTTAAAACATACTTATTTCTTTTAAAACATACCTGATCTCACTCAGCATCATTTTATAAAGTGCAAAGGAAAAAAATTATGTTAAATCATAGCTATATAATCTTAGCTAAGTTTCAGTAGATGTTTCTGATTTTGCAAATTAGGAAGGAGTGACAGAAATAATAAAATATTTACAGAATCTTTTAAATCAGATCCCTCCCTTTTCATTATGTATAAGTGCTTTCTTCTAGAATACAGAAATCTAAATTCATATACTGAATAAATGAGGCAGCTGAGAAATAAAGTGTGATGGTCCTCAGTTAAACAAATGAGTTAACAAAAATAAACAAAAATTGAAAAAGTGCTCAAATTTTAATAAAATTTCAAAAACATATAACTCTAGAGACAAATTCCATGTCTCAGTGTAATAAAGAAAAATACTTCATATTTATAGAGCACTTTACATACAAACTACTTCCACATACTTATCTTACTCTATACTCATAACAATCTTATAAGTTAACATATTTCATAGCTGATAAAACATCTCAGAGAGGTTTGTGGCTTATCTGATATCACACAGCTAATGAATCAGAACACCATTTTTCAGGCCAGATTTTTTTAACCTTAATAGTTTATTATCAGATTCCACACCTTGAAGGGAACAACAAGTCCATACGCACTTCATATAGGAGAGAAATCACACGCTCATTCAGAAAAAAAAAAATGTTGTGATGAGGACCCAGTTTGATTAGCCAGATGTTTACTAATACCACCAGATATAATTTAACAATTTTTGCTTTTGGATTCATTGAATAACTAGATTTTTCAGAAAATTATCTTGGTTTTGTAACCAAATTTTAATGAAAAATTTAGAGAGACAACTATTAGCAACCTAATATATGCAAAGGGAAAAATTATTGAACCATTTGTTCTCATCTTTTCTTATAGAATCAGCTACTTGTCATAATTAAAGAGCGTTTAGTGTGTGAGAGCATGTACAATTGTGTATGTGTGTGTATTTGTATAAGACAGAGAAAATTTTGTATACAGTATTAACATGTCATTTTATGATGCCTGTTAACTATCATCTATCTATCCATCCCTAACAAAAATTATAAATATAAGTATCCTTAAACAAATATACAACTTTCTAATCATATATTCCCATTCTGAGTAATATCTAAATCTATATTGCAGCTTATGTGCTGGGAAAATCACACTTCAAAATGGTATGTACTTAGGAATCAGTCAATCAGAAATATCCAAATTTGTTTCTTTCATTTTGAGCCTTAAAAAAATTGCTTCCCAGGAACAATTACATCTAATAATTCAACGTCAGTAGTAGTCCAGAATTAGAGCTTCTATTTTTATTTAAATAACTTTGACTATGGTTGAGAGTACAAATATTATTCTATTTGACTAAGATAAAATATCTAAATGTCTTTTTAATCTTTTGTTTTTGTGTTTTTTTTTCCCTTTGGGTATGGTGTTTCCTTGGGAATACTGAATAAAAGTCAAGAGAAACATTCTCATAAGAACATGGGGAAGTGATCGGAATGGGACATTATTGTTCAAAGGCAATAAGAAATGTATATGTGCACATACATATGCATTTCACAAAAAATGCTTACAGTTTAGAAGTAAATATATGGGATTTTGAAGAATGAAATGAGAGCTTATCATCCTTTCATGGAAAAGACAATGGCTGTTAAGAGTATACTGGCCCAGTTTCTGGTTCCACACATGAGAAGATTAGAAGTCATCATTTCATCCTAACAACAAGTAAAAAGCTTAATGGACTAATAAATTCAACAATTATTTTTGGGCCTTAAGACAAAGGAGGATACCAGGTAAACCAGTACAGTCAATACTGGAGAGACCTAAAGCAAATTCAGGGAGTCACCATGTACCAGGGGAGACTTAGTAGTGGAAACCACCACAAGAACCCATGTTGGGTAGGAAAACCTTAAGTGTAATTGATGAACCTCTGGAGGCTCAGTGTTCACAATTCATAGAGGTAAAATTTCCAAGGCAGTTCAGTCATAAGAGGTCACCGATAATATCATAATATTTATCTCTGTAAGTTTGACCAGGTCTTTACACTAAATATTGGATAAAAATCTCCCTTTGCTTCTGGCAGAGGGAGGGAAAGAGAATCACTTTGAAATATACCAAAAAACTCTATTCTTATTAACAAAAAAGATAATAAATATCTAATCAGACCCTAATGGAGAAGGCAATGGCAACCCACTCCAGTACTCTTGCCTTGAGAATCCCATGAACGGAGGAGCCTGGTAGGCTGCAGTCCATGGGGTCGTAAAGAGTCAGACACGACTGAGCGACTTCCCTTCCATTTTTTCCTTTCACGGCTTGGAGAAGGAAATGGAAACCCACTGCGGTGTTCTTGCCTGGAGAATCCCAGGGACGGTGGAGCCTGGTGGGCTGCCTTCTATGGGGTTGCACAGAGTCGGACATGACTGAAGCGACTTAGCAGCAGCAGCAGCATACCCTAAAAAGCTGGGCTGTTGTCAGAGACTAACTGGGGAAAGGGAAACACTCAGTTCTTGTTACCTCTAGCCTTACATTTGGCCAAAGGGAATTATCTATCTCAAGTTCACTGCGTTTCTGTTAATGTCCCACTGAACTGAGGAGAAAAAACTTCAGAAACTCTTGCAAAGTTTACAATGCAGAAGCATATGCTCACTGAGTGACAGACCTAATCATAGGGCTACAAGATGTTTTATCTCCCCCACTGACACACATTAATACATTAGTGAGGTATATTTATGGCAGTTCCTTTTACCCAGTGTATTACGTACAGCTATCAAGAAAAAAAATTGCAAAGCCTACCAAGAGACAAAACACATACACACAATTTGAAGGAATATAGCAAGAATCATAACCAGACATATCAGGATATTGGAATTATCTGTCAGGGAATTTAAAGCAACTATTATTAATATGCCAGGAGCTCTAACAGATAAAGTAGAATGCAAGTACAGATAGGCAATATTAGCTGAAATATGGAAATCCTTAGAAAGAACCAAAAAGAAATTCTAGAGATAAAAAACACTGTAATGTAAATGAAGAATTTCTTTGATATGCTAATTAACAGACTGGACATAATTGAGGAAAGACTATCTGAGCCTGAGAATGTCTCAAAAGAAACCTCCAAAACTGAAAAGCAAAGAGAAAAAACACTCACTTTGTTGAATGAAGAGAGTTGAATGAAATATTTAAAAGGAAAAAAAAAAAACACACCAACCTCGAAGTCTGTAGTCTATGAAATTATCTTCCAAGTATAAAAGAGAAATAAAAACTTTCTTAGACAAACAAAAAATTAAGCATTGTTTTTTCCAGTAGACATGCTTTTAAAAAAAATGTTGAAAGAAGTTCTTTAGAGAGATGGAAATTATAGGTCAGAAACTGATCTATATAAAGTAAGGAAGAGCATCAAAGAAGGAAAAAGTTAAAGTAAAATTAAAAAAAAAATTATTATTCTTATTTATTTAACCTAAGAGATAACATTTTGTTCAAGCTAATAATGCCAACAATGGATTCAATTATGTATGATTGTGTATGGTTATGTATACTTAACTGTAAGTGGAACAAATGATAGCAATAATACAAGGAACAGGAAGAAAGAATTAGGAAATATTGTTATTACAAGGTACTTGTACTACCATGGAATGGTATAAGAATATTTGAAAGTAGACTGACATTAGCTGTAAATATATATTTAATATATATTGCAAACTCTAGGAAAATCACTAAAAAATAAATATAACTGATATTCTTAGGAGAGAAATGGGAATCACAAAATATGCAATTAAAACCATAAAAAACTGAAAAAGAATAGAGATAAACACAGGAAGAAAAGAAGAGGGGCAATAAATAAAAGCAATAATTATAGCAACAATATCTATGGTTACTTTACACATTAATGGTCTAAATACAACAAGTAAAAAGCAGCAATCATCAGGGTAGATAGATAAAAAAGCAAGACCCAAATACAGGTTGTCTATAGGAAATCCGCTTTAAATATAAAGTCACACTTAGATCAAAGTAAATACAGGTCAAAAATATACCATGATAACATTTATCAAAATAAAGTGAGAGTAGGCATATCAATTTCTGACCAGGCAGACACAAAGCTAGGAAAATTATCGATGAGACATAAAGGTGTTGAACGAGAATAAAGGGGTCACATCTACAGGAAGATATAATAATCTTTAATTTATACACACCCGACAATAGTACATTAACCTACATGAGGCAAAAACTAATAGAATTTCAAACAGGATATATGACTCCACTCTTATAATTGGAGACATCAACTACAACATATATAAGATATCTTTGTATAAGATATAAAGAAACTGCTTAATAAAAATGGACAGATCAAGCCGGAGGAGAATCAGTAGGGGCATAGTTGAATTCAACAACATCATCAATCACTGGATCTAATCTATACCTATATATTACTTTATCCAACAAGACCAGAATACATGAATGCACATTCTTTTCAATTTCACATGTAACATTCACCAAGATAGATTGCATTTCAGATCACAAAACAAATTCAAAAATTTTAATATGATAAAAATCATACAAAGTCTGTCCTCAGACTATAATGGAAATAAGCTAGAAATTAATGACATAAAGATAACTGGAAAATTGCCAAATGCATATAGGGATTAAATAATATCCTTCTAAATAGCACATGGAGCAAAGAATAAATCTCAAGAAAAATTTAAAAATATTTTTAACTGAATGAAAATTAAAACACAATTTATCAAGTGTGTGAGATATAGTAAAAACAGCACTTAATAGGGCTTCCCTGGTGGCTCAGAGGTTAAAGCTTCTGCCTGCAATTCAGGAGACCTGGGTTCAGTCCCTGGGTTGAGAAGATCCCCTGGCATCCCACTCCAGTATTCTTGCCTGGAGAATCCCATGGAGGGAGGAGCCTGGTAGGCTATATTCCATGGGGGATGCAAAAAGTCAGACACGACTGACATACTTTACTTCCTTCCTTCCTTCTCTTAGCAGGAAAATAACAGCATTTAATGCATATATTAGAAAAAAAGAAACATTTAAAATCAATAATCTAATTTTGCATTTTAGGAAATTAGACAAGGAAGAGTAAATTAAAGTCATGGTAAGCAGAAGAATAGAAATACTGCATTAGAAATCAATTAATGATGACCCTGTATGTGAGACAACAAAAGGACACAGACATAGAGAATGGACTTTTGGCCTCAGAGGGAGTAGGAGAGGGCGGGATGATCTGGGAGAATGGCATTGAAGCATATATACTATTATGTAAGAAACGAATCACCAGTCTATGTTTGATACAGGATGCAGGATGCTTGGGGCTGGTGTACGGGGANTCTAGGTTGTTTCCATGTCCTGGGTATTATAAACAGTGCTGCAATGAACATTGGGGTACATGTGTCTCTTTCAATTCTGGTTTCCTTGGTGTGTATGCCCAGCAGTGGGATTGATACAGGATGCAGGATGCTTGGGGCTGGTGTATGGGGATGATCCAGAGAGACGTTGTGGGGTGGGAGGTGGGAGGGGGATTCGGGATTGGGAGCTTGTGTACACCTGTGGTGGATTCATGTCGATGTATGGCAAACCCAATAGAGTATTGTAAAGTCAAATTTAAAAATAAATAAATTAATTAATTATAAAAATAAAATAAAATAAAATAGCTCAGCTGGAATTCCATCACCCCCACTAGCTTTGTTCATAGTAATGCTTCCTAAGGCCCACTTGACTTCATACACCTGGATGTTTGGCTCTAGGTGAGTGGCCACATCATCGTGGTTATCTGTGTCATTATGACCATTTTTATACAGTTCTTCTGTGCACTCTTGCCACCTCTTCTGCTTCTGTTAAGTCCATGCCATTTCTCTCCTTTATTGTACTCATTTTGCATGAAATGTCCCCTTAGTATCTCTAATTTTCTTAAATAGATCTCTAGTCTTTCCCATTTTATTGTTTTCCTCTATTTCTTTGCATTGTTCTCTTACAAAGGCTTTTTTAAAAATCTCTCCTTGCTATTCTCTGGAACTCTGCATTCAGCTGGGTATAAGTTTCCCTTTTTCCTTTGCCTTTTGCTTCTCTTCATTTCTCAGCTATTTGTAAGGCCTGCTCAGACAACCACTTTCCCTGAACAGTATGAAAAGATGAAAAGATAGGACACCAGAAGATGAGTCTGCCAGGTCAGTAGATATCCAATATGCTACTGGGGAAGAGTGGAGATATAGCTCCAGAAAGAATGAAAAGGTGGGCCAAAGTGGAAACACTGCTCAGTTGTACCTGTGTCTGGTGGTGAAAGTAGAGACTGATGCTGTAAAGCACAATACTGCATAGGAACCTGGAATGTCAGGTCCACAAATCAAGTTAAATCAGACATGGTCAAGCAGGAGATGGCAAGAGTGCACATCAACATTTTAGGAGTCAATCAACTAAAATGGATAGGAGTAGGCAAATTTAATTCAGATGACCATTATATATACTACTGTGAGCATGAATCACTTAGAAGAAATGGAGTAGCCCTCACATTTCCAAGGCAAACCATTCAACATCACAGTAATCTAAGTCTATGCCCCAACCACTAATGCCTAAGAAGCTGAAGTCAAATGGTTCTATGAAGACTTACAAGACCTTCAAGAACTAACAAGAAAATAATATGTCCTTTTCATCATTGGGAATTGGAATGCAAAAGTAGGAAGTCAAGATATTCCAGGAGTAAAGTTTGGCCTTGAAGTGTAAAATGAAGCAAGACAAAGGCTAACAGAGTTTTGCCAAGAGAACACACTGGTCATAGCAAACACTCTTTTCCTCCAACATTTCATTTTGTACTCAAAGGCCAAACTTGTGTGACTCTACACATGGACATCACCAGACAGTCAATATCAAAATCAGATTGATTATATTCTTTGTAGTCGAAGATGGAGAAGCTCTATACAGTCAGTAAAAACAAGACCTAGTCCTGACTGAGGCTCAGATCATAAGCTCCTTATTGTAAAATTCAGGCTTAAATTGAAGAAAGTAGGGAAAACCACTAGGTCATTCAGGTATAATCTAAATCAAATCCTCTATGATTATATACTGGAGGTGACAGATTCAGGGGACTAGATCTGGTAGACAGAGTGCCTGAAAAACTATGGATGGAGGTTTGTAACATTTGCTAATTACCATGGTGTAAATAAATAACCCCACCATAGCCTGTTTCAGGATACCAAGGGGTTAACAACCAGTTCACTAAATTCCTGAATACCTAGCAATTTCTAACAAGTGAGTACCAACTAGTTCCAGTGTACCATTAGTTCTAGACCCTTTTCCACCTTGGCTACCTGTCCCAGATCCACTGAAGTTTGTCAGCCTGCCATGTTTGAATACAAAAACCCAGACAGAATTTGGCAGGTACAAAGTTCAATGGAGTTAGCCTTCCCATTATACTATAATTAATGTAATCCAAGATCACATTCGATCCTTGGCAGCCATGCACACTTTGGCTCACATGAGTTTATAATAAAATTTCCTGATAGCTCAGTTGGTAAAGAATCTGCCTGCAATGCAGGAGACCCTGGTTTGATTCCTGGATCAGGAAGATCCGCTGGAGAAGGGATAGTCTACCCACTCTAGTATTCTTGGGCTGCCCTTGTGGCTCAGCTGGTAAAGAATCCCCCTGCAATGTGGGAGACCTGGGTTCGATCCCTGGGTTGGGAAGATCCCCTGGAGAAGGGAAAGGCTACCCACTCCTGTATTCTAGCCTAGAGAATTCCATTGACTATATAGTCCATGGGGTCACAAAGAGTCAGACACGACTGAGTAACTTTCACTTTAAAGACTCCCCCTTTATCACCACCATACTAATACTGGTCCGTATTTTTTTCATACTGTTTTTGTATAGTTTGATTTTAAACAAAATATATACATTTATATGCATCCTTATTATATGTAATCTTGTTCATTTTAACTCTTCATTCTACCTTGTGGATAACCCTCTGACTTATGAACATGCCATTGGCTATGAAATCTTTTCATCTCTGCTCTGCATTTTCTACACATTCACTGAGCTTTCCTCATAAGAGTTTATTAGAATGTTTAATAAGAAGTATAATAGGACAGGGTTAAGAGGAAGGCTCTTACAACAGTACTGGAATCTAGCTCAACTTGACATTCAAGACCAGATATGAATTCATAAATCTATTCTATCACCTCTTTGCTTCTCATCCACAAAAATATGATAGCCCCATTTAATAGCCTGCTGAGATCCAGATATACTGTATCTAAGTCATTCTTCTTACTGGCAATTTTAGGAACACTATCCAGATGAGGGGAAGAGGAATTAAGTTTGTTTTTGGAAGGATTTTTTTAATCACTTTTCATTTTAACTGTTTCCAAATCAACTGTTTAGTAATATACCTGTAATTTTTCCAAGGACCAATGCCTATGATTTGATATTATGGTATTTCACTCATAACTGGAAGGTTTCACCTATGCAGAAAACCAAGCAAACTAGGAGGGGCTGATCCTTGAAATTAGATTTGGTCGCTGGGATGGATAGGGAGTTGGAAGTTATTTGAGTGACAGGAGGAAGTTCTGACCCATGGGTGCAACATGGAGGGTGGAGAGTATAATTTCAAACAATGCTTTGACAAAGCAATTGCTGTCATGGAGGTCTCTCAAGAGGTAACAGGGAACAGAAACAGCAGGCAAGTAGAGGCAAGGAGAAGGTTCTGCACAGTGACCTGAAGAGATTGGAATATAAGAGTCTTCCGTCCACAAGTTGCAAGCTACAGTACAAGAACAGACTCCAGTACTTAAATTAGGGATGCATAATGTAAGGAAGGATCCAGGGCCCCAAACTGAGGCATAATGTCAGGGTGGGGATAGTAGCCAATAGGATATGATGGTGGATTACAAAGGCATTAAGCTAGGACTTCTCTTACTGAAATCATTTTTTGCCTCACAGCCTAGCTTGGGCTGAACTTTTAAGAGGATATCACATGATTCCCAGCCACAGGGAAAAAGAGAATAAGAGGGCACAGAAGTAGACAGATACCAAAATCTTCAATCTGTGAGCAGCATGGTGCAAAGCCAATTCAAAGAATTAGATTTCAGAGGCAAATCCTGGCTCCACCATCTATTGGCAGTATTTCTTGGACAGATTATTTAAACAGATATTATTTAAACAGATTATTTAACCCCTCTTTGCTCTGTTTTCTCATTTGAAAAATGAAGACAGTATTAGTAGCTACCTCATAAGACTGTTGTGAGGAACTGATGAAGCCACATTTGCAAAGCACTCTGAACCAGTGCCTGGCGCCTAGTAAGTACTATGTATGTGTTTGCAGCTAGTATTATTTGCCTTTTCCAACTGGAAAAAATCTGGATATATGCCAATTCTCTAGTGTTTATTCCCTCCTTCATCATTTTCCTTGTAACCAATAGCAGTTCTGTTATCTCATCTCCTTATTCTTTCAATGATCCCAGATAAAATTTGCCCAGGCATCAGGATTTTTAAACTCATTTAAAGCAGATAAGAGATTTTAAAATATTGTTTAATATCTCTCCACTTCCTTCTTAAGCCTTGTATGAGATCACTGCTGAAGTCTCACATATGATTCTGTCTGCTTCCCCCATTCCTACTGTAAGATTATTTGTCTTGATGGAAATTGAAATTTGGAGGGGGATAGTCAGTCAATAAGATTTCAGGACAAAAGAGCCTCTTGAAATCATGGAAAGCGGCCTTGATAGGTAACTAGAAGATCTGGTGCTGAGTCTTTCTCTCTGACACAGCAGTCTGAATGTGGCAAGTGCCTTAACTTCTCTCATTCCTGCAACCTTTTTTGTCAGAGAGATGGTTTTGAATGAGATATACTTCATGTCTGCTCAGTAGTCACTCACCATGTGTGGCTACTGTGGTAGTCTGCTGTGGTAGTCACTCACCATGTGTGGCTACAGAACCCCTGAAATGTAACAAGTCTGAAATGAGATATGCTAGAAATGTGCAATACCACATTTTGAAGATTTAGTGCCAAAAACAATATAAAGTATCCCATTAATATCTTTTATATTGATCATATTTTGAAATGAGAATACCTTGAATATATTGTGTTAAATTATGTTATTATAATTCAATTCACCTGTTTCTTTTCACTGTTTTTATGTGGCTACTGGAAAATTTAAAACTACAGAAGTGGCTCACATTATATTTGCATTGAACAGGGCTGCCTTATGGTTCCTTTTTGCTCCAATCATATATTATTCTACAATATTCTGATTGCTTGTCTTGCATCAGTGGTGTTTTCTGAAGTCTGTATTGACAGCCAATGGGATGAGATACAGTACTATTTCTAGTGGCATTCTTGTCTGATTTTTCTCCCTGTCCCTAGCCTTGGCTAGTAAGAAGGGCCCAGTTCCTGAAGATGAATTACTAAACACAATGAAGTAAAATCACCATTGCCTTTTCCATTGCACAGAAATGTCAGCTGTTTACTACTGTAACTCTGTTATAACTTTCAAAAGAATGTAGCAAAGGCATTCACAACTTAAATTCCCAGTGAATTTGAATTTGAATAATTAAGATTACTTGAAAATGGTTTGGTGGTGAGTCTTGAAATCCCATGGACAGAGGAGCCTGGCAGGCTGCAGTCCATGGGATTCTCCAGGCAAGAATACTGGAGTGGAAAAATATCTTGCAATTTATACCTCGACTTTCATTCTGGACTATCTACATGAGGATGGAAAAATTGAACTTTGATTTTAGGAGCTTGAAAGTATTACAATGGTTCTAAAAACATAGAGAGACAACTTATTTATAGTGATACCTGAGGAACACCTTAGTTTCCCTTCAGTATAATCTTACTGGGCCAAAGTCACTTTATAGCCAAGAAGAGTGATTGTATTTTTTTTGAAAAGAAGTTCCTGCCAAAATCAATGAGTGGCAGAAATCAGTAACACCAAACTAACACCAAGAGTGAGAGTGAATGAGAGAGAGGAAAGGAAAGAGAAAGAAACTATACTTCTAAAAGCACTAAAAATAAAAATTTCAACTTAGACTAAAAATATTCAAAATAATATAGGCCAGCACAAACCTGAATTCTCAGGAGGGCTAATCCAATGTTTATGATTTATAGTCCCTAAGAAAGACTACATTAACATGAGATATCCCATATTCAACTTATATGCCTGATGTCACAGGACTTGAGACTTTGGGTTTATCATTGCCATGATAGATATGAAACCAAGATCCTTTATTTCCTGACTCTTCAGAGAATAAATGCTTTTCCCTGAATTTTCTTTAACCTATTGCCAAAATTTGTTAGACCCAGCCATGATAAATAGACTATATTACAAAGAAATAACATTTCCAAGAAAAGAGAAATGAAAAGAACACATACACACATTTTAAAAAAAAAGCCTAGGCATTAAAAATATTCTATGAGCCTACAAGTTTTTATAAATCATCATCATGACAATGAAAATTTATGCACCTAAATGTATAACATGATGCTAAAGCTGAAACTCCAGTACTTTGGCCACCTCATGCGAAGAGTTGACTCATTGGAAAAGACTGATGCTGGGAGGGATTGGGGGCAGGAGGAGAAGGGGACGACAGAGGATGAAATGGCTGGATGGCATCATCAACTCAATGGACATGAGTTTGAGTGAACTCCGGGAGTTGGTGATGGACAGGGAGGCCTGGCATGCTGCAATTCATGGGGTCGCAAAGAGTCGGACATGACTGAGCGACTGAACTGAACTGAACTGAAATGTATAGCAGACATTACATGCTATTTTGGAATATTTTCACCCCTGTAGCTATGAATGATAAGTATGTAGGGAGAAATAATGCCACAGCAGCCAGTAATATATAAATATAAATAAATATATATATATATAAGTATATAAATATCAAAATAATTTCTTGGTTTCCCCAAATAGAAGGCATTTGGTTTGTGGTTCTGGGTTGGGGGTAAAGGAACAGAAATAGAAAGCAAGGGCCTTGAAGACTGAAAATGGTGGCCTACACACCTTAAGGTCTTGCATGGAAAATAAAATGGTTACTCTCTTTTAATTATCATAGACTTGGCTAAGGCTGTCCTGCTTTCTGGGATTCTGATCCAATGAAGCCTGCCTGAGGAGCTGCAACCTTCTGAACATCCGCCACATGAAAAATCAAACAGGCCCTTTAACTCACAGAATTCTGTTTGCCACAGGCCAGAGCAGTGGGCACCCTTGGTAAAAACATTCTATGTCCTGTTTATCCTCTGAGAATTGTTTGCCTTGAATTATTTGCATGGATGGCTATTGTTGTCATAAAGCTCATTTTGTTTGCTTTTTAGAATCATTTCATCACCGATGAAAAATTTTTACATAGCATTTGAAGGGGTAAGATACCATCCTGGGATGTGGGGTTATAAAGAGAGAGGAGACACAGTTTCAGTATTCAAGGAGCTTATACAGTAGTTGGGGAGAGAATCAACTGAGAGCCAAATATATATAAATAGTAATATAAGCATGGTGGGAGGCCAGACTTGTGTCTCAGTGGGATTCAGATGTGCATGGGCATGACCGCCGGATTGGTTTGGTGGGCTCACTTGGAAGCCTATTTGCATGGGTATTGAACAGCTGCTTAAAAAAAAATCCCTCTGCAACAGGACAAAAAGAAAAAAAAAAACCACAAATAACATTTTACCAGTAACAAAGCATAAGGGAATAGTGTTCTGAGTAAAACTCACAAGTTATACTGTATTTAACCCAGCTCTAAGGAAACATCACTTGGATTCTAGGAAGGAAGAAAGCTGTAAGTAAACATTTACTTTCACTACAACTGTAGAATATTAGAGAAAGAACATGCCTTGAGTCCCTTCTAGCCAAGTATAACACATGCAAACTGTGGTAGTCATTACTGCTGAAAGTGAAAGTGAAGTCGCTCGGTCCTGTCTGACTCTTTGTGACCCCATGGACTGTAGCCCCGCAGGCTCCTTGGTCCATGGGATTTTCCAGGAATGAATACTGGAGTGGGTTGCTATTTCCTTCTCCAGGGGATCTTTCCAACCCAGGGATCGAACCTGGGTCTGCCACATTGTAGGTAGACGCTTTACCATCTGAGCTTCCAGGGCTATTCTCCAAATATTTCCTGCTCTCCGTTTTCTAAGCAAATGAGTTGGAATACACTTCCAGTTTGGGTGAGCCTGGTGACTAATTTCGGTATATGGACGGACATGTGGAAGTGGGTACAAAGTATGAAGATCCATGATTCTCAGGTTAACACCCACCAGAAAGCATCGACCACGGAAAAGACTAACCTGACAGAATGGCCCAGATAGTTGATGCCATCCAGCTTTTGCCATTGGCCACCACAGAATTGGCCCAATGGAAACAATGGAGCAATAATGGTGTCAGAGATGGAGGTCACATGGGGGCCCAACAGGAAGCTATTAATGCCACCTCAGTTGCCTGACCTGTTGGCATCATAGACCAATGTTGAGCCTCCAATAAGGTACTTTTCCTTAAGGAGACTAATGGGCCATGTGATAGCAATTTACATCATTTGACTCCCTTCCACCCTGTACAATCTAGCTGTTCATTCTCACATAAATACTTATTTCAGATATGGGCTTGCCTTTTCTGCCTGCAGAGCCTCAACTAACTCCACTATTCAGAGGCTTACAAAATGTCTGACTGCATAAAACATAGCATCTGACCAGCAGCCTTCATTTCACATGAAGGAGGTGGGGGACTGGACTCATAAGCATAGGAGGCACTGGTTGTATTACACACTGTACCGTTCAGAATACAACTGGCCATCATAGAGTAATAGGATTGCCTACTGAAGTGCAGCTGAAATGCCAGCTCAGAGGAAAGACTTGGCAAGGCTGCAGTGCCATTCTCCAGGACTCAGTATACACACTGAATCAGAGGTGTTGATATAGCACTACATCCCCTCCAGGAAAAGTCTTTGGCTAGGTGAATCAAGAGATGGAGGTAGGAGTGATTTCACCTGACATTATTGCCAGTGACCCACTGGGGGACTTTGTGCTTCACATTCCTTCAACTTAGGGCTCTGCTTGATAGTGTGTCCAAAGGGGTCATACTCTTGCCACCAAAGTCCCCCTTCAGAAGACATAGAAAGCTATCTATACCTGTCCCCCTGTGCTCCGTGTGTCCTAAGGCCAGCAAGCAAATAGGGACTCACCATCTTCCAAGGGTAACTGACCCTGATCAACACAAAAAGGCTGGGGTACTTTTATCCAGCAAGGGCAGGAAAAAACAAATGTGGCAGTCCCTGTGGGCACCTTGTGGTACTCCCTTACCTGACTGTGATTGTGAATAGACATGTGCATCAAGCTCAGTCTGAGAAGAGAACAGTCACCAAGGCTTAGGCTCCTCAGGAGTGAGGGAAAGCCCCTGAGACCAGCAGAGATGGTAGCTGAGATTGAAGGGCATTTAGAGAGAATGGTGGATTATGAAAGCAGCAAATACCATTTGCAGTCCCAAGTCCAACTGCAGCAATGGAGATGAGTTCACATTAGTCTCTCTCTTCTGAGTTTCCCCTCAGGAAGACTCACTGGCCCTAGACTAACTGCTAGCTCCCTAAACCTGTACAGAGAAGTGAATTTGTGTGTCAGATACAAAGGGAAAGGCCATAATTACCTAGAACCATTTCTCTGTCATCCCCTCCCATCAAGTGAGATTACGGAGATTTGATTCTGACCTCAGGTCTTCAAGGTCATTCACATCAAGAAACTGTCCTCCATACATCTGCCTCCATAGAGATGAAGTTATGAGACGAAAAGTGCTTTGCCTCCGTCTCCTTAATATCATTCTAAGCAGTGTATTGCTCCTTTGTCACCTATTTTAACACCCTTATCTCTCTTCTCTAGTTATTCTCTTCAGCACTGACTGACAATTGTGCATGTTGTTGTCGTTCAGTAGCTCAGTCATGTCCAACTCTTTGCTATCACATTGACTGCTGCAGGCCAGGCCTTCCTATCCCTCACTGTGCATATATTATCCTAAATTATTCTTATTGTGGAAAACATATATGGAGGATCTACCTTTACTTCAATTTATCTTTAGGATTCAACATAACAGCCACCCAGAGGCACTTGGAATAACTACGTGGCCACTGGCATGTATACCTTGTCTTGCATATGTGGCAGTGATATATGGATTAGAATTCAAGGTCCCCAAGCATACCCTCTCCATGGCCATTTGTGACACTTGCCACCTGCCCCCAGAGAGAAACTAATGTGTATATGGGGAAGTGTGTCTTTATCTGGGAGGTGGATGTTTGGATCACTCTCTGTGGAAATGAAGCAGTTTCTCATGATATTGCTCCATTTCTAGATCTGAGTGCTAAAGTAATTCTCCTCGATGCAGGGTGATTGTCCCTAACTGCCCACTAAGAACTAGAATAAGGCACTGATCGTCCAAATTCCATGCAAGTCGCCCTGTTTGGGGGTGAGAAAGCATTCATTGGCCCGGTTGTTGGAGACTGGGAAGTGTTCAGCAGGGAGTCCCATTGCAGGAGATGATACTGGTGCCTGAAAAGATGGACCAGTCAAAACTGTAACAAAGTATGGCGAGAGGTTCAAAATAGGGGCAGTCCCCAGTAGTATCAGAACACTTCACCATATACTGGGTCATCAAGTCTCAACAAATTTCAAAGGATGGAAATCATTCAGATTCAGTTGTATATTCTTTGATCACAATGATCTTAACGCTAGAAATCAATAACAAAAAGATTACTAGGCAATTCACAACTGACTGAAAGTTAAGCAATACACTTCTAAATAATCCATAAATCAAAGAAGAACTCACAATGGAAATTAAAAACATTTTGGACTGATGATAAGGAAATACATCACCTATCAATGTACCATAGATACAATGTATCGATGTATCATAGAGGGAAAACTATAGTTTTAAAAGTATGTACTAGGAAATATAGGCTGAAAATCAATGATCTATGCTTCCATTTCAAAAAGTAAAACAGCAACAAATCAAATCCAGAAAAGAGAGAAGGAATGAAATAATAAAGGAAATCAGAGAATAGAAAATAATAGAGAAAAATCACTGAATCCAAAGGTTGGTTCTTTGTAAAGATTAATACAGTTGATACAATAGAGGATGTCAGAAAGCTTTCTAAGTCCAGGGACCAGACTGGAACATCAAAGTTTGGGTAATGCCAATGTCACAAAAGGGAAGAATGGATACTAAATAGGGCCCAGACTATTCTATTGGCACATATTAGCTGCTCACTTGTGTGGTCAGTTAGGTTGTGGTCCACAGGTGGTCAACCAATCTCCATGCACAAAGGTGAACAGGAGATCAGTAGCCAGCAGGAAACCAGCTCTTGAGCTGAGAAACCATCTCCTATTAGAAGCAGAATATGTGAAAGTGTTTATAAGAGACTTCACCATCATATATGCTTGGTAAATGTTTTCCACTCAGCACTGGAATTTATCTTACTAATTTCACAAGTACTAATCATGTTTCTGTTGTCTGTGTACAGTATGAGTAGAACTGTTCACTTTTCTGTGTTCACATTTGTGCAGGGAAAGCCATTAGACCATACAGGTATGACCTAAATCAAATCCCTTATGATTACACAGTGGAAGTGAGACATAGATTTAAGGGACTAGATCTGATAGAGTGCCTAATGAACTATGGATAGAGGTTTGTAACATTTCATAGGAGACAGGGATCAAGACCATCCCCATGGAAAAGAAATGCAAAAGAGCAAAATGGCTGTCTGGGGAGG
>SJYV01054200.1:0-20958 GCA_006410875.1 Neotragus pygmaeus
AGAGTCGGACACGACTGAGCGACTGAACTGAACTGAACACTACTGAATTGTACTTAAAAATGATTAAGATGGTATATTTTATGTTACGTTCATTTTGCCACAATTAAAATACATTCATCCAGAATATTTAAAGAGTTCCCAAAACTCAATTTCAACAAGGAAACACTCAATTCAGTAGGAAAAAAATGGGAAAATTTTAATAGATTTGAACAGATAACTTCCCCAAGGAAGACAGATAGATGGCAAATACATGAAAAGATGTTCAACAAGATTAATCTTTATTGAAATGCGTATTAGAACATCAGGAAGATACCACAGGGCTTCCCTGCTGCCTCAGATGGTAAAGAATCTGCCTGCAATGTGGGATAGAGACCTGGATTCCATCCTTGGGTGGGGAAGATCCCTTGGAGAAGGGAATGGCTACCCACTCCAGTATTCCTGCCTGGAGGATTCCATGGACAGAGGAGCTTGGGGGTTTGGGGGTGGTCTACAGTCAATGGGGTAGAAAAGAGTTGGACATGACTGACTCAGTAACAGTTTCACTTCACTTTTTATGCACCTACTAGAATGTCATAAGATAAAAAAGACCAACTATACTAAGTGCTGGTGAGGAGATGTGTGTGTGTGTGTGTGTGTGTGTGTGTGTGTGTGTGCGCGCGCGCGCGCATGCATGCTTAGTCACTTAGTTGTGTCTGACTCTGCAACTGTAGCCCACCAGGCTCCTCTATCCATGGGGATTCTCCAGACAAGAATACTTGAATGGGTTGCCATGCCCTCCTCCAGAGGATTTTGCCAACCCAGGGATCGATCCCAGGTCTCCTGCATTGCAGGCGAATTGTTTACCATCTGAGCCACCTATGGTGAGGAGATGGTACAAGAGAAACTGTCACATGCTTCTGGAGTGGCTATAAAATGATACAGCCATTTTGGAAGATGATTTAGCAGATTAAAAAAATTTTTAATTCATCCAGCCATTCCAGTCTAAGGAAAGAGAAAGTGTAGACACACAGAAAGACTTTTGCATCAGTGTTCATAGCCGCTTTCAGTGTAACAGACAAAAAATGGAAACAACCCAAATGTTCAACCCAGATGAATGGATCAACTATGGTTGATTCATCTAGTAATGGAATCTATGGCAATGAAAAGTGCTGATACATGCTACAACATGCACGAATCTTGAAGTAATTATGCTGAGTGAAAAGAGCCAGATAAAAAAATTAAGTCTAGAAAACTCAAACTAATCTATAGTGACAGCAAGCAGATCAGTGGTTGCCTGGGCATGGAGGTTGGAGAGGAAGGAGATAGAAAAGAGCAGGAGAAATCCTTTGGGGGTGATGGGTGTATTTATTATTTTAATTGTGGTTTCACATTATGTCTAAGCCTATAGAAGTGTACACTTTAAATATGAGTCATTTACAGATGATCATATTCAGAAGCTGGCAAAATTGTATTAATTCCCTGGCGGTCCAGGGGTTAGGACTCCCACACTTTCAGTGAAGAGGCTCAGGTTCCGTCACTGCTCAAGGAACTGGAATTCTACAAGCCTTGTGGTGTGGCCAAGAAAAATGAAAAAAGAAACCACTGAGGGAAAATTACGCAGAGTACATCATGAGAAACGCTGGACTGGAAGAAACAAGCTGGAATCAAGATTGCCAGGAGAAATATCAATAACCTCAGATATGCAGATGACACCACCCTTATGGCAGAAAGTGAAGAGGAGCTAAAAAGCCTCTTGATGAAAGTGAAAGAGGAGAGTGAAAAAGTTGGCTTAAAGCTCAACATTCAGAAAACGAAGATCATGGCATCCAGTCCCATCACTTCATGGGAAATAGATGGGGAAACAGTGGAAACAGTGTCAGACTTTATTTTGGGGGGCTCCAAAATCACTGCAGATGGTGACTGCAGCCATGAAATTAAAAGACGCTTACTCCTTGGAAGAAAAGTTATGACCAACCTAGATAGTATATTCAAAATCAGAGACATTACTTTGCCTACTAAGGTCTGTCTAGTCAAGGCTATGGTTTTTCCTGTAGTCATGTATGAATGTGGGAGTTGGACTGTGAAGAAGGCTGAGCGCCGAAGAATTGATGCTTTTGAGCTGTGGTGTTGGAGAAGACTCTTGAGAGTCCTTTGGACTTCACTCCATTCTGAAGGAGATCAACCCTGGGATTTCTTTAGAAGGAATGATGCTAAAGCTGAAACTCCAGTCCTTTGGCCACCTCATGAGAAGAGTTGACTCATTGGAAAAGACCGTGATGCTGGGAGGGATTGTGGGCAGGAGGAGAAGGGGATGACCAAGGATGAGATGGCTGGATGGCATCACGGACTCAATGGACGTGAGTCTGAGTGAGCTCCGGGAAATGGTGATGGACAGGGAGGCCTGGCATGCTGTGATTCATGGGGTCTCAAAGAGTCGGACACGACTGAGCGACTGAACTGAACTGAACTGAGGGAAAATTGACAATACTTCAATATAAAAAGTTAAAAAAAAACTGGGGCTTCTCTGGTGATCCAGTGGTGAAGAGTCTACCTTCCAGTGCAAGGGACACTGGTTTGATCCTTGCTCCAGGATGATTCCACATTTTGCAGAGCAACTAAGCCCGTGTACCACAACTTCTAAGCCGGTGTCCTAGAGCCTAGGATCCATAACGACCCAGTCCACGTGCGATAGTGTGGTCTGTGACAAGAGAAGCCGCTGCGACAAGAAGCCTGCGCTCTGCAGCCCCTGCTCTCCACAACTAGAGAAGGCCCCTGTGCAGCAGTGAAGATCCAGCACAGCCAAGAAAATAAAAAGTTTAAAAAATGGCATTAGTGCTTGTCCAATGACTGTGAAAAAGCTGTACCACATCAAGTCTTTTGAAAGCTGTTTGGGAGGTCTGTTTCTCCACACCCTGGTGATGGTGGGTGTAATAAATACTGATGACTCTTTCGAGTCCAAGAAGCGCGATATGGTTGTTTGAGTGTGAGTCCAAGTCAGTGTCATTTCAGGGATCAGATTTTTCTTTCTTCTTTGAAGTGCCTGCTTTGCTGTCTTGCCTCCTTCAGATGTTTGGTTGGACATCACCTCAGAGCAGTTTTCCTGATTCCACTATGTAAAATCGCAGCCCCCTCCTACTACCTCAGTTCAGTTCAGTCGCTCAGGCGTGTCTGACTCTTTGCAACCCCATGAACTGCAGCACGCCAGGTTTCTCTGTCCATCACCAACTCCTGGAGCTTACTCAAACTCATGTCCATCCCACTACCTACTCCTGCTTCATTTTCCCCTGTAGGAATTTATCACCATCTGACATACCATTCAGTTTACTTACTTACCCTATTTAACATCTAACTCCCCTCACTAAAACCTCAATGCTTTGAAGGAAGGGATTTTGTCTTTTATTCATTACTAAATCCCCAATACCTAGGATATACCTGGCACATCAGAGGCACTGAGTACATTTCTTGAATGAATGATTGCTTTTCCCATTTGGGGTGTTTCTTTTTCTTGTTGATTTAATAACTCTGTTTATGTTATGAAGATTAACCCTTTATCATAAAAGCTGCACATATTTTTTCCATATTGATGCTTGTCTTTTACTTTATCATTAAGAGACTGAAATTAATTCCTTTATATTTGGCTATGCTGGGTCTTCCTTGCTGTGCATGGACTTTCTCTAGTTGCAGCAAGTAGGGGAACGTGAAAGTGAAAGTCACTCAGTCCTGTCCAACTCTTTGTGACCCCATGGAGCAAGTAGGGGGCTACCCTCTAACTGCAGTTCACAGGCTTCTCATTGTGGTGGCTTATCTTGTTGAAGAGAACAGACTCTTAAACACTTGGGCTTCAGTAGTTGCCCCACATGGGCTTAGTTGCCACGAGGAATATGGAATCCTTCCAGACCAGGGACTGAACCCTTGTCCTCTGCGTTGGCAGGCAGATTCCCAACCACTGGATCACCAGGAGTTAGAGACTGAAAATTTTTGTGTAGTTATACATCTGTCTTATCTTTCATAGCTTCTGGGCTTTCTGTCTTCCTTCTCCAAGATTATAAATATTTTTTCTACATATTTTTCTTTCAATCCCATAGGTTTTTGCCCTTTTAAGAGCTTTAATTCATTTAGAATTAATTTTTCAGTCAGATATTAGATAGGAATAGATCTTTTTTTTCTTCCAAATGATAGCCAATGGTCTCTTTTTCTTAACACATGGCTTGTGTTTTTCCCTGTCTTCCTAATCAAAATTTCAAACAGCTGTCTGGTATTCTTTTTATCTGGAAAAAAAATTTCTTGTTGTGCAACTAAGTCATTTTTTAAAAAGTGAAAATGTTAGTCACTCAGTTGTGTCCGATTCTTTTCGATCCCATGGACTGTAGCCCACCAGGCTCCTCTGTGGAATTCTCCAGGCAAGAATACTGGAGTTGGTAACCATTCCCTTCTCCAGGGGATCTTCCCAACCTAGAGATTGAACCTGGGTCTCTCAGGCAGATCTTTTTTTTATCGTCTGGGCCACCAGCAATTAAGTCAACATTTATTCATTTCTTATATTTCATGTAAAGGAATGTAACCTTTGTACTGTGTGGAGCCCTTTAGCACAGTATCTAGCACACAGTGGGAGCGGAAACTGTGGTGAGTGAATAAGGAACAGGTGTCTGTGTGCCTGGGCCATGGGGCAGTGAAGTCTTGGTGGGCAGCAGCTGAGAGCTGGCGGAGATTTCAAGACTATACAGTCCAGTGACAAAGTTTTCACCGATCTGTGGAGACATTAAAAAATAAGGACAATTAGTGCATAAGTACACATATGTATGGCTGCCAACTGTTTTTTCTTGGGAAGGATCCTGAAATTTTGTTTTTCCTTTTCTGTTCTGATATTATGGTAAATATCATATTCATGAAATCCAAAAATCAAGGAATCACTGAATTGTGCCCTGCTCTTCCGTTCAGTATTTACTGAACCATCTATTCAGTGTGATCACTCCTATAGGCGTCCGGGGCTCAGCAGTGAAAAGACCAGCCAGGGAGGCCTGTATAGTTTAGCGAGGGGGTTGGGGTCTACATCCCCGGTGGAGATGGCCACCCACACCAGTACTCTTGCCTGGGAAATCTTACAGACAGAGGAGGCTGGGTGGGCGTCCATGGGATCACAAGAGTCGGATGCGACTTCGCGACTACACCATCACCAGGACATCCTTGAAACGACAGCCCAGCAGCTCACTGCAGGTGTGGATGGAACCCGTAAGGAAGAGGACCAGGTGAGAGGCGCGTTGGCGTACGGAAGCTTGCCCCTCCTAACCTCCAGGCAAGAGCAAGACAGAAGCTTCAGTGCGCACACCTGCGCCGGTCACCTGGGCGTCCTCAAACTTGACGCACTAGGTAGAGGGAGGGACGGGGGGCGGCGCGGAGGCGGGGCCTCATTTCGGGCGTCCTCTCGCCCCGCCCACCCCGCCTTGCGGTCTGACGGTGGCCGGGAGCAGGAGTGGCACGTGAACGGGGCGGGGCGGGACAGTGCGGAACGCGCGCGCCTGCGGCTGAGTTTCCGGTCGGAGGCCTTTGCCCAGAGCCCCGCGTCCCTGAGGGGCGGCGGCGGCGGCGGCTGAGGAGGAGGCGGCGGCGGCGGCAGCGGGGGGGAGATCCGGAAGTCGACACTATGTTGAGTCTGCACAAGAGCCGGTGAGGAGCCACCAGGGCCGACCAGCCAGGCCACTGCTGGCCGTGCTGTCCCTTTTGACCTGCCGGGGGGGGGGGGGGGCCGNCTGAAGGTTTTGGGCGCCCACTTTCCAGCCTCTTTGCTGTGGGCCTGAGTAGGGGCACGGAACGGGGACATCTCTCCTGCCCCTCGGTGTTGCCGATTCTCTCTCCCCCGCACCCTGGATCCTTTCCCCTGGTGTCTTCCTCTTCTAGGGCCTTGATGCCCGATCCCAATGCACCCCCCACCCTTTTTCTCCCTCCTTGTTGACCCTTGGCTCCAGTAACCTCCTCTATCCAAATGCTTCTCCTTCCACGTACCTTTTTCTACTAGAAGTGCTAGAAAACCTACATTCTCCAGTCTGTTCCTCCCACCCCCATCCCTGGGGCCAAATCCTGCAGCGTTCGCTAATTTTGCTCATTCTTCAGTTTTCCTCCAGTTTTTAAACCTTTTGTCCTTGCCTGCCTGCAGGCCCAGAGGTCTTCTAATGGTTTTATTTTTGAGCTAGGGATGCTGGGTGCAGATTACACAGGTCTTTGTCCACAGATCAGATTACTCCTGATTCTAAGGGGTTTTGGAGTTCAGATAGAGACAGTGTGGTTTGGACTTGGCCAGCAGGAACTGGCCACTAAATGTCGGCTCAGTAAATGTTAGAATGTGTCTGATTTCATGGTGCTCATTTGAGAACCTTCAGACAAGAGTATCCTATAGATTTCTGGATTTAAGAGGAAAAAGTGATCTGTAGTTCTTCAAAGCTGCCCTTTAGCCAGGGTTTTGCCTGTGTTTTGCATCTTTGTTTCCTGAGGGGTAGGGAGGAACAGGTTGGAGACTGGAGGTGTAAGAGAGCTGTGGGCTTTAGGAGGGGTCGCTAAGCCTGTCATCTTGGGGTTTGTGGGTCATTTGCCTCTGTCTTCCTCCTTCTAGGATTGCAGATTTCCAAGATGTTCTGAAGGAGCCCACAATTGCCTTGGAAAAGCTTCGGGAACTCAGTTTTAGTGGTAAGAGGCAACTGTCCATTTTCAGGGTTTTCCTGGAGCAGCCTTGTGACAAAGTTGGAGGGGCAGCGAGCCAAGGCCACACCTGGCCAGTTCTGGGGACCGCCTGCCTTTTGGGAACTTCTTCAGCTTCTGTGGGGCTGAATAACCAGGGATGCCCCGGGCTTGGTTCTCAGAGCAGTGGCGCCCTCGGTTAGCATGCCTGTAGGCCTTAGGCTGGGCTTCCCTGTGGCTCAGTGGTAAAGAATTCGCCTGCAGTGCAGGAGACTCGAGTTTGATCCCTGGGTTGGAAAGATGCCCTGGAGGAGGAAATGGCCACCCAGTATCCATGCCTGGAGAGTCATGTGGACAGAAGAGCCTGGCGGGCTGCAGTCTGTTGAGTTGCAAAGAGTTGGACCTGACTTTAGTGTCTAAGAGCGCACGCACGCGCACACACAGACCTTAGGCCTGGTGCTCATTGGCCCATAAGCGATGCTGATTGCTTCCTGGGAGTAACTGGAGGGCAGAGGAAAGACTTCTTGAACAGAAGAAAGGTCTTTTCTCATTTCTCAGCAGGCTTCCTGTGTTGTAGAATTTGATTAGCTACGGAGGGGTTCCTGGTTCTCTCTGTGGCTTAGGATCAAAGCCAACTCAGGCAACAGTGAACTTTGGTTCATGGTAAAATTCCAGCCTTGAGTCCCTCACTTTAAGGAGCTGAACCCCAGCAGTTTTTGACTTTGCCCTCCCCAGTCTGTCTAACTTTTCAGCACAGAGACTCTCGCATGTCTTTAAAAATACCCCAGGGTGTTCTGGTAGCTTCTTGTGACTACTCTGCCTTTGTAACTTCGTCAGCAAGGACGCTTGAGTTGCCTCCTGCATCCCCATGCAGATTCTGAGGTGAGGACCCTAGCTGCTGTTCACGGTACTAGGGAGACTGTAGCAACAGCTGCTTTAGCGAGTGTCCTGACAGTATTTCAGGAGAAGCTCATCTTTCGATTCAGGAGTGATATTTAGGCCCTGAAGATCTTGAGGGGTTTCTGGGATCTTTGCTGAGCTAAAGCATCTGCCAGGCCCCAGGGGAGGCGGTCTGTGGCAGTGGTTACAAGCTGGGTTCTAGAGTCAGATCTGTGTTGGAGTCCTTGATTGTTCTGTCTTTATAGATGAGTTTGTTTATCTGTAAGATGGGGACAATGATGCTGATCTTTGTTACTTACTAGGGTTATAATTAGAATTAAGTGAAATTTTAAGTCTGTAAAACACCAAACACTGAGCATTCAGAGCTTAGTTTATATTCCACAGATACTTACAGAATACCTGCCCTGGGCTAGGTAGTGAAACAGTTAGATTTGGTCTTCATCTTTCTAGGGCTTTCCCCAGTATTAGGGGTTACAGATGTTAAATAAATATACAAATTATATCATACATTTCCATTTGCGAGGGATGCCATGAAGATGTGATGGAGCCATTATTGTTTATGTCAAGGGCCCTGACTTTATTTGGGAACAGGTGGTGTGGTTGGTCAAGGGTGCTCTGAGGAAGATTTATCAAAGATCAGAAGCTGTCATCCTCCAAAGAACATTCCGGACGGGGGTCACAGAGAGAGAGTAGACATAGGATTAGCATCGTCCAGCAGTCTTTCTGGCAGCAAACGATTCTTGAAGAAGTACTTCTTGCCCACTCCACTCCCTGCCGACTAGCTCCGAGGTGGAGGGCTGGGGGGTTCTGGGACTCTGCAGGGGCGTGACCTTTGCCTGCTGTGTCCACAGGCATCCCCTGTGAGGGCGGACTGCGATGCCTCTGCTGGAAGGTGGGTGTGCCGGGGGTGGGGCTTCTGCTCTGCTGAGAGTCCCTGGGTTTCTGCATGGGCTGTCCCCACCCCTGGCCCCTTCTTCCTATTTTCTGCCTTGCCTTGCTTGTCCCAGGAAGCTTTTCTGGGAAGTTTTGGATTTTTTGTTTCTCTTGGCATCCCCTCGGGGATCCCCCTGGGGATGGTATGCTTTGTAATGCCCACAAAGCTCTCTGCTTCCTGATCCAGACAGCTCAGTGGAAGCGATGCTGATTGGGACAGTAAAAGGCTATGCTTTGCTTAAAGCTTTTCGCTGAGGTGGGAGCAGAAGCCCAGGGTCCTGCTTTCCAACCCCTTTGAGCACAAGGTTTTATCATCATTTGGGAGAGTCTGTGGGAGGGAACGCAGTAGAAAGGGCTGCTTCAGGATAAAGGACGAGGAAGCCAGTGGGGAGAAGAGGGGAGGCTACCCCCACCCGTGCCTGCGTTCCTGGGTGGGTTTTACCTAGCCCGTCCTGCCTTCTCTGGGCTTTATCAGACGTTTTCCTTGAGGCCTGTCAGCCTCCGTCTCCTTCCAGGGTTGGGCTGGGGGAGTCGCCAGAGCTTTGCTTTTCTCTCTCTCTCTGCAGATTCTCTTGAACTACCTCCCCTTGGAGAGAGCTTCATGGACCTCCATCCTGGCCAAGCAGAGGTGAGACCCTGACACGGGGATGGCGGGAGGGTCTTTGTATTAGGCAGAGCAGGTGGTGTGAGTCCAACCCACTTCCTGTTTCTGTACTCTTCCGGGCTCATCCCTCTCTCCCCTCCCCTCCTCTCCTTCAGGGAGCTGTATTCTCAGTTCCTGAGGGAAATGATCATCCAGCCTGGCATTGCCAAAGCCAACATGGGTGTGTCCAGGGAGGATGTGACCTTTGAGGACCATGTGAGTAGGGGGCCACAGTGAGGGCCGGGGCTACAGAGTGGGGCGAGGGAGAGGTGTGGGCTTTGGGGTGGGCGAGGTCCCTCAGCCCAGAGGCCAAGTGCTGCTGATCCTACTCCCTTTTATCGCCCCCCACTACCCCCGACCCCAGCACCTCGTTTCTGCGTTTGGCATCTCAGCTGCCAAAGGCTGTTGAGTCTCCACGGTCTCCCCAAGCTCCAGGCCCAGTCAGGACCACAAGCGATGACTGAGATCCAGGAGTGCTGTGTGTGCAGCGCTGAGCCTAGTCCTCCACACGTTGGCTCCTCAGCCCCCTTCCTCCAGGAAGCTTCTGTGATACTGTAGTTGAAGGGAGTCAGAGCAGGGCTGAGGTGAGGGTAAACTGCGTGTCTGCAGCCCAGAGGAAGCCTTGTTCTGTCTGCAAATACCCAACTCCTTCCTGGTGCTTCACAGTCGGGAAATGGAGATGGATTAGACCCAGCCTGATCCTCCAAGAACTGGAATGGGCAACTCAGAGTATTGATGACTTAGATTCAGAGAGACCTAACGATGAAATATTCATTTATTCAGCAAGTATTTAGTGAGCACCTGTTATATGCAGCGTTCTGGAGCTGTGGACAGGGAAGGGCAGAGTCCCTGCCCAGCAGGGAAGTGCTCAGAGCTGACCTCGGGGCTTGGCTGCGGGATGTGGAAGAGGATGGAGGTTTGGGAGGCCGCGGAAGGGCCTGTGCTGCCGCTCGACTGTCTCGCAGGCCGTCTCAGCCATAGCTGCGTCTCTGCTGGGAATGCTGGTTCAGGGCTACTGCTCAGGCCCCTGAGACTGGGGTCTGCCCCTCGGGTCCTAGCTGGCCAAGGACAGTACGACTCATTTTCCCCCACAGCCTCTGAACCCCAACCCTGACAGCCGGTGGAACACATACTTCAGGGACAACGAGGTGCTGCTGCAGATCGACAAAGATGTCCGGTGAGCAGGGCGCTGGGGCGGGGAGCCGGCCCTGGGGCTTCTGGGGGTTTTCCGCTGCTTCTCCCTTTTCCCAGCCCAGCCCAGGGTGGTGTCTGAGGAACTGCCGGGGAGTCGTCCCCGTAGCTGAGTCCAGGCCATAGGCACAGCAAGCCTGGCGAGGTGCAGGGGTGCGGGGTGCTGGCGGTGACCTGAGTGCCCAGCTCCCCTCTCTCCCTGCCTTGGTGTCACTTGTAGCCCAGGCACCTGTGGATTCATCTGCTCCTTCCTTCAACAAATTCTGAGGCCCTCCTATGTGACAGGCTCAGTGCCAGGCTGGGGCGTTGAGCATGGACTAGACAGACAGGGTCTCCCTCCTTAAGGAACTTAGAAGCTGAGGGGGAAGATGTGAAGACAAGATGTTCAACAAAATGGATCTTCTGTGTCACTAACATTTGTGGTGACTGCTCTGAAGGCAGAGTTCAGGGTGCTTCAGGGCAGTTGGGACGTCTCGCCTGAGGAAGCAGCTGAGATTCTGAGGAGCCTGGGGGGTGGGGGAAGGGAGAGAGGGCTCTGGTACCTCCCAGGGGAGGCCCTGAGAGCCTTCAGAGCTGGGCAGTCCAAGGAGCGTGCGAAGGCCAGTGTGCCTGAGGCCCCACCGGAGGCAGGCGGGGTCAGACCTTGGACTCAATCCCAGGGGCATGGGGCGGTCTCCCAAAGGGTTGACGCAGAGGAGTGACAGGGTCAGAAAGTGATTGTGAGCTATACTGTGCGTGCGCCTTTCCTCTTGATGGGGAAGTGTGGCCAGCGGGCTGTGCGGGCCCGCGGGGTGGGCACGGCAGCAGGCGACTCTCCCACATGGCTGGGTGAGGAGCCGGGGGCCTGTCTGCGGTGGCCCAGTGGTCAGAGCTTGGGTTCTAGAGTCTGTCTGTCCGCCTCCCTTTCTGCCCCCACTGCTTGTCAGAGTGTTATCAGCCCTTCGCCACCCGGGCTGCTCCTCCCCTGTGCTCACTGTGCCCAGGCCTGCCCCCTGCCAGACAGCCCCCATGGGACCCCAGCCCGGGGTGCTCAGCCAGCGGGGACAGTGGGTCTCTTGCCTCCTTCCTTCTCAGGCTGGCGTTGGGGAGCCTCTACCCACGAGGTGTTTCATCGCCCTGTTTTAAGAAGGAATCGCGTCTTGAACCCAGATCTGGGCAGACAGGTTCTTAGCCTGGTAGTGACTGTAGCATGTTGTTCAGTATTCCTGGAGGGCGAGTTTGCAGAGAGCTTCAGCTGAGGAGTTTGTGTGTGCGCCGCGATACACACACTTTAAAAACTTTCACATTCTAGAGACCATCTCCCCACTTGATTGATTGTCTATCTCCCTAGCTGTGTGGTATTCCATTGTACAATTTATAACTTAATGAAACCTATATTACATCTTTAGCCACAATACAAACAGTTCATACTCTTGTACATATTATCTTTTTGACATGGAAAGCTGTTTGTGGTTTAAGAGAAGAGTTAGACTGTAAGATTCTAAGGACACTTAAAAATATGTGTGTGTGTATCCATTTGTAAGCATACGTACGATATATGGGTATATACACATATACAATGACTACATTGCTTTTGAAATAAAATGCTACTGACTTAAACACACACAGAAGGCTCTGGGGAGGCTGGGACACCTGGCAGCAAAGGGCCGAGGAGACACCTCAAACCCTCTGGCCGAGTAACAGTCCTCTCCTGTTTCCTCTTGCAGGAGGTTGTGTCCAGACATATCCTTCTTCCAGAGGGCCACTGAGTACCCCTGCCTCCTCATCCTGGATCCTCAGAACGAATTCGAGACCCTTCGTAAGCGGGTGGAGCAGACGACCCTGAAATCCCAGACGGTGGCTCGGAACCGGAGTGGCGTCACAAATGTGAGAGGCAACCTGAGGGCCTCGGGGGCTCCCCGTGACAGCCTTTTCCTTCCTGCTTCCTTGGGACTAGTGGCCATGGGCCACTGGGCCCCTGAACATCCACCCGGACCGTTACCCAGAGCAGCTTTGGTCCTGCCCCATCCCCCTCCGGGCTCTTTCTGAAAATCAGAAAGGCTGGTGTCACAGTGCCTGGGGGTGGGGGGTGCCCTGCTGCGCAGTGAAGGGGCCACACTTCTGGTCTGTGGTGGAGGCAGTGCTTAGAAAAGGAACTGCAAGTGTGATGAGGTGCAGTGGAAACAGTGATGGGCAGGGACCTGACCTATTCTGGGCATCAGGGAGGACTTTCCTGAGGAAGTGACATTAAAGCTGAGGCTCAAAGGATGAAGAGGAAAGGGCCTTCCAGGGGGAGAGGAAGGCATGTGCAGAGAGAGCAGGGTGTGTTCAAGGGAAGGAGGAGTCCAACCTGAGCTGGGTAGGGGAGAGGGCGAGGGAAGGGTGGCCAGAGGATGCTGGAGAAGTGAGTGATGGTGAGGCCACACGGGCCTTTGTCCTGAGGGCTGGGGACCCCTGCTGCATTCCTGGAGCAAGGATATAATACTACCTTTGTCAAAGATTGCTGTGGACACTGAGGATGTTGATGGGAGAGGCGGGAATGGAGGTGGAGAGGCCTTCTGGTGCTGTGGTTGGTAGGGGCAGGGCCTGGGGCGGAGAGGGAGAGACCTCAGAGAAAGGAAGGGTTTGTGCTGGCCAAGTTATGCTGCGTGTTGGAACCTCAGGCTTCGAGCAGACTTAGGTGATTCTGAGAAGCTGCTTATTGCCAAAAGGTATATTGTCTTATTCCTTAACGGCTACTGCTTTCATACCTGGAGCTTTGACTTATTCCTCAAAATTTTTCACAGTCCTCCAGCAATGGAAAAATCCTCTGTAACTCCCAGCAAGCTAGAGACAGGTACTGTAGCAACTCCACTTGACCACTGCCCGCGCCCACCCAGTGGAATGACCAATCAGGGCTTTGTTTCCTGGAGACCAGCCATCTTTCTTCCCAGGAGCGACTGGGAAGTTCTGGCTGATTCCCTGGTTCCACCTGCCCACGAGAGAGCAGGGTGCGTCAGGAGGTGCCAAACGCTTGGCTTAATGACCCCATAACCGCCTGAGTTGGTGGTCGTCCTGCTTGGCTGCTGATGTTCCATCTGCCTGGAAAGATGAGAACCTGGCTTCTGTCGTTCCTTTCACTATAATAATTGGTGGCTGAGAACTGGATTTAGGTTTGGACCTAGTCCTGGTGGAAGAACCAGACCACAAGCTCCATCCCTAGGCCTCTGGGTCCAGGGCCTGGGTGGTTTGAGTTAAAGCTGACTGTCTGATGCTGCACAAGGAACACCAGACTTGCCTTCCTGGGCCTTTGTTTCTTCTGTATACTGGGCGTAATCATTTCCATCCTGTCTGGCTTTTAAATTGCCAAGAGAGTGAACTGAGGTCATGGCTGTGCAGAGTCTTGGAAAGCAGTGGACACTCTCTGAGGCCTGGGCTGTGGGTTCTAGAGCCAACCTGGGTCCAATCCAGTGCCGCCACTTAATGCGAGACATCTGATGAGTGGCCTAGCGTTTCTGAACCTGTTTCCTCATCTTGAAACTAATGTGGAAAGAATCTTCTCGGCTGCTTTGGGCATTAAACAGGAAGGCTTGTAGGACTTTGTCTTGCCCATAAAACCCTCTAGGTAAATGTTAGTGATATATGCGTCTTAGTATGTGCACATGTACACACATGTGTACGTGTATAGATGTATATAATGTTCTCAAAACCCTGGGTTTCCAGGACATTATACTCTGACCCTGTGGGGATGTGCCTGTGACCTTCATACAGGTTACCCCAGGCACTTGAACTTTTACAAAACTCCCAAACTATCCTTACATTGGGGTCTTCCGCTCTATTGTGTGAGTTTTTACCGAGATCGTCTCTTCATTCATTTCCCAACTTTTTCTCATGAAGATTTTGAAATATTCAGAAAAGTTGAAAGAAGAGTACAGCACGCACCCTCATACTTTCCACCTAAATTCACCAGTTGTTAACCTTTTGCCGTGTTTGTGTGTGTGTTACACAGAGAGTAAACTTGTAGATGTCCTGACCCCTTACCCCTCAGTCCTTCAGCAGCTATCCCCTGAGAATCAGGACGTCCTCCTCCTCACCACTGTCCCATCTGCCAGTGTTACCCATAATCCGTAATAACAGCTCACATCCAGTCCTGGTTTGGGTGTCCTCTAGTTGTATCAAGAATTTTTTTCTTTTGGCCACCCTGTATGGCTTGTGGGATCTTAATTCCTTGACCAGGAATTGAACCTGAGCCCACAGCAGTGAAAATAAGGAGTCTTGTCAAGTGGACCACTGGGGAATTCCCTGTACCAGGAATATTTTTGTCATTTTGAATCCTTACCAGCACCAAGTTAGGGTTTATGCGTTGCACTGGAATGCTGAGTTTCTTTAGTCACTTCAGCTGGAGCAGGCCTCCACTCCCCCAACCCCCCACAGCATTTGACTTTAAGAATCTTTACTTGTTGTCTATTTTTTTGACATATTTTGAATTGAACTATATCTTACATACAAGAAAAGCACAAACCTTAGGTATACAATTAGATGAACGTTTTCTCATGTATAAACCTACATTAACTGTCAGCCAGATCAGGACATGGAACACTTCCATCATCCAGAAAGTTCTTTCATGCCCTTCTCCAGTCGGTACCCCTTTTCTCAGAGGTAAGCACCATTCTGACTTTTATCACTAAATTATTAGGTTTCAGTCCCTCTGGCTTGCGGAATGTTGCCCATTGTGGATTTATCTGCTCGTTCCCAGTGGCGTTGGACACATCCCTGGGTTGCCCATGAGATGGAATTTAAGTTTCGGCTCGCTGTCTGTCATGCCTCCCACCTTCTTACTGAGCCCCTGCCCTTGTCCCGTAGATGAGCTCCCCACAAAAGAACTCGGCGCCCTCCATGAACGAGTATGTGGTGCTGCCCAACGGCTGTGAGGCCCACTGGGAGGTGGTGGAGCGGATCCTGTTCATCTACGCCAAGCTCAACCCCGGCATCGCTTACGTGCAGGGCATGAACGAGATCGTGGGACCCCTCTACTACACCTTTGCCACCGACCCCAACAGCGAGTGGAGAGGTAAACAGGTGGGCTCCTGGCCGCTCACGCTCGTTGCTGCTGCCTCCCGGAGGAATGGACCAAGGAAAGCCGGACTGATGGGCTTTATCAGGCTCTTGTGCCACTCACTTCCCTGTTTTGGGGTCTCCATTCTCTCTGTCAGATAAGGGGGTTGGCCTGAATCATGTCTGAGATCTTTTCTGGCTTGAACTTTCTAGAATGTTAGATGTTTACTGATCTCTTAAAAAATATATATTTATATTTATATATACTTATTCAGCTGTACCAGTTCTTAGTTGCGTGGATCTTTTAGCTGTGGCAGGTGGGATCTAGTTCCCTGAACAGGAATCGAACCTGGGCCCGCTGCATTGGGAGCCTGGAGTCTTAGCCACCAGACCACCAGGGAAACTGCTCCCCCCCACCGCCGGTTACTGATCTATTCATATTTGTAATTGAATTTCTGGTAGAGGAGATTTCTGTTTCCTATATAGACAGGAAGCTGAAAGAATGGATTTAAATAATGATTCTTTTAAATGTCAGCAGAACAGGTAATCAACTGCAAAGTCCGTGTACAGTGTTGTCAGAGTTGTGAGAAAAAAGAGGTGGGGATTCCCTGTTGGTCCAGTGGCTAGGACTCCTTGCTTTCACTGCGGAGGGTGCTGGCTAAGATCCTGCAAGCTGTTTGGCATGGCCAAAAAAAAAAAATTATGTCTGGTCTGGGGCTGGAGAGTGGGGTGTGGAGAGTGGTCACAGACAGAGGCGGTACAGAGGGATGCAGCCTGACCAGGGCGGGCTGACTTGGAGGCTCAGAGCTGGGGTGAGCTCTCACATAGTTGAGAGGTGGGGTGTGTTGCGAGCTAGCTGGTCCTCTCACCGCTGCCCTGACCCTGCCCGTCTCTCCCAGAGCATGCTGAGGCAGATACCTTTTTCTGCTTCACCAACCTCATGGCTGAGATCCGGGACAACTTCATCAAGAGCCTTGACGACTCACAGTGTGGCATCACCTATAAGATGGAAAAGGTGTACTCCACCCTGAAGGATAAAGATGTGGAACTCTACCTGAAACTGGTGAGGACCCCCAGGGCCATGCAGGGTAGGGTAGACAGGAAGGGGGAGAGAACAGCAGCTCCTGAGCACCCCAGCCAGGCCCAGGGTGCGGACTGGCCTGAGTCTGAGGGTTAGAACTGACTGCTGCTGCCAGGGGCCCATGACCCAGGTGCTGAGGTGCGACGAGGAGGTGGGGAAGCTGGGGGTTGGAGCCTGGCAGGCTGAGGATGAGGGGAGGTGGCTCTGGTGCCACACAGTTTACCATATGCTTTGAGTTTAGCCTGTTGAAGTCCTCCCAGAAAGGAAGAGTGAGCTTCATTTAGAAAATTATTGGAGGGATTTACTTGGTAGTCCAGTGGCTAAGACTGTGCTCCCAGTACAGGGGACACAGGTTCAATCCCTGGTCAAGGAACTAGATCCCACATACTGCACCTAAGACCCAGGCGGCGCCCCCCAAAAAAGTTATTGGAAGTAGCATTTCGTGTTTATTTCAGGGAATTCCTCAGTAAAAAGAATATTTGTTTATAAACAGGAACAGTTTTGTGAACAAGAAAATATACATAAACATATCTTTTTAACCAAGTGTGGAATTATAGCTTATTGTTTTGTAACAGGCTTTTCAGTCAGTAGTATCCACTGTGGCCAACCAGAGGGCCTGTCCCCATTGGGAATAATTGCCTTGTGCGGTTGTTGTATGGAGTAACTAAGTGAGATATTTAACGTATTAAGCACAAAGCCTGGCTTGCAGTAAGTGCCCAATAATGGTTTCTCTGACCATAAATCCACAGTGACCATCTGTGTAGTGTATTAAAATTTGAGCCATCATTTATAAATCTAAAGTGCTTATATAAAAAAGCCTGGGTTTTTTGGCTTCCCTCAAAAAAAATCAGACGATCTGGCAGCGTTGGCTGGCAGTAAGCAGCAGTTGCCCAGTTCACGGAGCGAGGCTCTCTGGTGCCATCCCCACCTCGGTGTGCCTGGAGCTCACACCAAGCCTGCTGCTTAATCTGAATTCACGCCTGCTGGGCTGCGTGGTGGTCCGTGGCCACTAGCCAACACACATTCTCGCACCTAGCACACGCCTCTGTCTCCCCAGCAAGAGCAGAACATCAAGCCCCAGTTCTTTGCCTTCCGCTGGCTGACCCTGCTGCTGTCCCAGGAGTTTGTGCTGCCTGACGTCATCCGGATCTGGGACTCCCTCTTCGCCGACAGCAACCGCTTTGACTTCCTCCTCCTGGTCTGCTGCGCCATGCTCATGTGAGTGTGGCCATAGGAGGGTTTTGGGCTGGGGGGCTGCTGTCAAGAAGCTGGACTGAGCCTCTGGGATTCTCAGGGGAGCATCAGTCCAAACTTGCTGCAGGTGGTGCGGCAGGAGCAGGAAGAAGCCCGATGGGCCTGCTCTCAGAGTCTTCGAGGGGCCCAGCACTTTTTGTTGCTTGTTTTTCCTAGACTGATTCGGGAGCAGCTGCTGGAAGGGGACTTTACCGTAAACATGAGACTCCTGCAGGTAATGGAGTTCAGGGGGACGCGCTCAGTCTTTAGCCACGAGGCAGACACTTAGCCGGCGGCCACCGCATGCCAGCTGCTGTGACAGGCTGCCTCAGGATCAGGAAACGGTAGCAGGGCTTGAGAGTCCCAACCCCCGAGGCAGATCTGGGTTGAATCCGGCTTTGCCACTGACCTTGAGTGTGGTGTGGCCAGTGACTTGGCTTCTCTGAACCACACACTCTGCGTAAGTAAGTCATAGCTGAGACACAGCCTTATTACCCTTGTTACCAATGATGCCCATTGGTAATGGCCTGAGGAAGAAACATGGGGGCCTTAGTGGTTAAGAACATGGGCTCAGGAGTCAGTTTTGGCTTCACATATTTCTTCTGTGCTAGTCATGTCACCTAAGCCCAGTGGCAACCTCTCTGAGCCTTAATTGCTTTGCCAACGCCTGGCCTGGGGTAAATTCGCATAACCCCTCATGAGGCTGTTGAGGTGACCCAGTGAGCGAATGCATGGACAGTGTCCGGCCCGGTCCAGGCTCGTGCACGCAGCTCAGGGCTCGATGGCAGGAGGTGGGGGGAGGTGAGGCAGGTAGCTCTTGGTCCTGGGGAAGGGGCTGAGACCTTTCGGGGTGACTGGTGGGTTGGTTAAGTCAGTGCTGCAGTGCGTGTAGCAGTAGCTCCCTGCAGGGTTAGGACAGACGGCAGGTGTCTGGTATCCTGTGGTCCCCAGCCTTTAGCCCAGGGTCCGGCAGGGCGCCAGGTCCACTGCGGTGATGCAGGGCGGGCTGACTTCAGAGGCATGCTACTGTCGGCCTTTCACCCACACAGGACTACCCCATCGCAGACGTCTGCCAGGTCCTTCAGAAAGCCAAGGAACTCCAAGACTCACAGTAGCCTGGTGGCAAAAGACCCACGTTTGGAAGAGAAGCCCCTGCCGACCCCGGTGCCCTGGCTTCTGGGACATGCAGAAGCCCGTGGGGTCCCAGCCAGAGGGGCCAATGCTGGACCGGCCTGCTCCAGGTCTCGCCCTGGCCTCGCATCAGGGGCCTGCTGTGCCCCGCTCTTCCCTGACCACCGAGCCCGGGCTCCTCCCCACCCTTCAGCCCTGGATCTTCTGCCGAGGCCAAGAGCAAGGCAGGGGCTCCTGAGGTGGTTTCCCAGCGCTGGGGCAGACTGCGGGCCCCTCCCTGCCTCTGCTCTGCCCCTCCCTCCCTGCCCTCCTGCTCCGTCTTCTGTGCTCTGGTCGGGGAGGTGCTCAGCAAACGGGCCAGAAACCGCTTTTTCTGGAGGTTGGTGCTTCCTGGGCTTCTCCATGGGGAAGGTGACACTGTGAAGGAGCTAAGAGGCTGCCAGGCCCAGGTCACACCTTCTGTCCCTTTCCCACTGAGTGTGTGTGTGTGTGTACTTGTGGGTTGCTGTGTATGTCTTATTCCCCCTGGTGTGAGCTTCTCCTCCAGTCTGTGTGTGTGTCCGTGTGTATGGAGGAAGGTGAGCTTCCTCTAGTCTGTTTCTTTGTCTTGTCACCTCTCTGCCTCCATCTCCCTTTCTCTCCCTCTGGCTCTTTCACGGAGGGTGTGTGGCTCATCTGTCCACCGCTCTCTCCATTGCTGTCCGTTTGCCCTTTTTTCTTAGGTTGCCTTATCCCCAGCCCCTCCCCTCTCCTCAACGTTGGCTCAGAACCCTGGAGACAGAATGAAGAGTCTGGCTCAGCAGAGCTCCTGGAGGTCAGCCTTGGCCTCTGCAGCCTGTTCCCATCCCCCCACGCTGGGCACCCAGGGCTCCCAGCCCACAGTGCCTCCCCACGGATTTCTTGGAAACCCCAACCTGCTGAGAGCGGTTGGCCCGTGAAGGGCCTGCCCAGGGAGGGAGGAGAGGGAGAGCTGAGTCTTCCAGAGGTTTCCTCAAAGGTCCTCTCCCAAAGGAAAAAAAGCATTAAGGTTGGGATCCAGGTGCTCTGGAGGTGTCATTCCCATGGCTTCCAGGTGCCAGCGCAGGGCAGGCGAGTCCCTATAAGGGGAGCCTCTTGGGGGCAGGCGAGGCTGAGCTCAAAGGCTTGGGTCCTGTGCAGGCCTGGAGTGCCACGTCTCCCCCTCTCAAGAGGGCTGAAGGCGGCGCTGGCCCTTCTCTGGTCTTGTGCTTTGACTGGGGTCTGAGGCAGGTGCATCTGGAGTAGAACAGCTGGCTCCTCGCACCCTGGGCCTGTTCTGACCGGGAGCCTCCCTCCTGCGAGGAGGCAGGGGGTTTGCATCTGGAANGAAGGCGGCGCTGGCCCTTCTCTGGTCTTGTGCTTTGACTGGGGTCTGAGGCAGGTGCATCTGGAGTAGAACAGCTGGCTCCTCGCACCCTGGGCCTGTTCTGACCGGGAGCCTCCCTCCTGCGAGGAGGCAGGGGGTTTGCATCTGGAAGGCTGGATGATTAGGTCTTCATCTCCCCAGACCGGCCAGCAGGACCCCCCAAAGCCTCCCTGAGTCTGACAGCTGGGACATGGGGCTGAGGGCCGGGAACAGCTTCCTCCAGGCAGCTCCTGCCAGGCTGTCCCGTGGATGCTTCACTTGCCTTTTTCCTCCTCTCCCAGAACAATATTTGGGAGATTTTACTATTTATTCAGACTCCTGGTTATTTATTGCAGATTGGCAAATGCTTGTTTTGGGGATGAAGGGTAGGGCTCAGAAAGTGGAAATACGATCTACCTGACCTTTCAGGTCCTCCAGCATCCTCTTCGCCCTGCCTCTGGGACCTTCCTGGTTTTCCAGGAAATCCTGGCTGGGAGGGCTCTGAGCTCTGTAATAGAGCTGGGTGTAAGGGGAACTGGTGTGTAAAGACCCTGGCACGGGGCAGAAACACACTGCTTGCCAGCAGGCTGGTCACCCTCTTCCCAGAACTTTTCGGCTGGTAGTTCACTCCCAGCTTGATCCCTTCAGAACCTGAGTTGGGCCACAGCCTGGGACCAAGCAGACACTGCCCAGGACCCTGATGCATTCTCTCTTGCCTGTCCCTCTGCCCTCCCTCCTGAACCATACTACTTAAATCACTGCATCTGATTCGCCTCATTGGCAGGCCTGGGTCCAGTGCCCTCTCCTTGGCCTTGTGAGAAA
>SJYV01054202.1:0-15755 GCA_006410875.1 Neotragus pygmaeus
GTAGGGGCAGGAGCAGGTCGGTGGGGTGGGTGGGGTAGCTTGGGCTACCCCAAGAAGGGGCAGGCGGCCTTCTGGGGAGAAAACTCTTTCAGGGGTGGCCTGAAGGGGTCCAGGGCCTGGCCAGCAGAGGGCCCAAAGTGCCCTGTGTGGTGTGAGCAGAGAAGGAACTGGGACGTGTCCGGCAGTTTGAGTAGGTAAGGAGTTCACGTTTTATTCGAGGTGCATGAAGCCGACGAAGGGTTTCAACTTGGGGAATGACATTTGATTTATGTTTAAATAATTGTAGCTAATGTTTACAGAATGGCCTCCGTGTCCGGTTCTGTCCCGCCTGCCTTACGGATCTGAACCTGTTTATGTTGCGCAATAAACCTGGTAGGGACTTAACGTCAGCACCGTTTATGGATGAAAAGGGAAACCGTGGAGGCACAGGGAAGCCAGGTAACCTGGTTCAGGCGCCACAGCTAGCAAGTGGTGGAGTCGGGCCTCGAACCCTGGTGTGCTGGCTCCAGAGGCCTTGCCCTTCACCGCTGGACACTGCCCCGTGCCGGAGGGGAGGAGCAGAGGGGAGGAGCGGCGGCGAGGACCAGGGCCTGGCCCCAGGCGAGGCGTGGAGGCGGCGCACAGAAAGGTGCCCCCTCCAGCCAGCGTTCACGTGGTAGGCGTTCCGTGTCCTGTCGCCTGATTCCAGGTCTTTACAAAACACAAGGAGGGCATTTCAGACGCGCGTCTCACCTCCCCTTCTGCTGCCTTAGCCCTCCCTTACTGCTCCGTCCTCCCTGATGCTGTCCTTGGCGTCCGGCAGCCAGAGGTCGTGTCGCTCCTCCCCACATCCGCGCTGTCCTCGGTTATCCCAGAGCCATTTGCTGCCTGCATCGAGGGCCTGCGGTCGGGTGCCCGAGCCGTCGGCGGGGGCCTGCAGGCTTTTCCTCCGGAGGCCCGGCCGGAGGCGCGTGCGGCTGTGCGCACCACGCGGGCTCTCGCAGGCTCTCCTTGGTAGCCTTGGTGGTGGTTGTCGTGTCTGACTCTCTGCGGTGCCATAGACTCTGGCCCACCAGGCTCCTCTGTCCTTGGGATTTCCCAGGCAGGAATCATGGAGTGGATTGGCCGTTCCCTTCTCCAGGGGATCCTTCCCACCCAGGGATCGAACCTGCATCTCTGCCTGGCAGGCGATTCTTTACCAGTGAGTCACCTGGGAATTGCTGATGACCCTTTAAAACATAAAGACCACTCTTGGCTCGGCCTGTCCTTGCCCTCCCTCCGCCGTGGACGCGCCCCCTCACTTGTGTCCCCTCGCCGGGCTCCTGGCTGTTGCGAGTGCCCCCGGCCCCTGCTCTTCCCGCGCGGTCTCCCCTTGGATGGCTGGGCACGCCCTGGCTTCCTTCCTTCCAGCTTCTGTCCCGTGCCTCCTTCCGCAGAGGTCTTCCTCGACCCGCCTGTCGTAAGCGGCATCCCCCGTCCCCTTTCGCGGCCTTCTTTTTCCTGCTTGGCTCTTAGACTACTCCTCACCTGCTCCCACCCTGCTCACGGTTGGCGTCTTCGTTCTCAGAAGGTGAGTTCTGTGAAAGCAGGACTGTGGTCTGCCTCTATCCGCCACTCTGTCTCCAAGACCCGGGCCACTGCGTGTAAGGGCCACCAGGAAATGCTTGTATGAGCTGAGCGAGTGGAACTCGCGTTGTTGAGCAGCTGTGGGTCCCCGCCTGCCTCTTGTACTTCCTCGAGGCAACCATGATGAATGTGACGTGGGCCCCCCCGGAATGGTCCTCACGCTTGAACATGTGTGTGTGTGCCCACAAGCAATGCGTGGATCTATTTTTTGGTTTAAAACTATTAAAAAGGGCACTGTGCTGCGTGCAGTGTTCTGCAGCTCCAGTTAGAGGCTATCCACGCTGGTACAGAGACCCTGTTTACAGGTTCTCTCTCTCGTCCTGCACCAGGACTGTCACCTTGGGTTTGTATCATCACAAACAGCACTAAGGGGGTGCTCATCTCCACTTACAAGCGTGTGAAAGTTTCTCGCAAGTATCGCAGTTGTGGGTTATAGGTATGCTTTCTGTTTCCCCAGATGCTGGCAGGTTCCTTTCTCACTAGGTGTATTATCAGTATTCTAATCAACTCTTGCCATTTGTGAGACTTTTAAAATGTCTTGCCGTCTCCTGGGTAAGAAAGGATGTGTTGTTTAGTCTGCATAGCTTTGCTAGATGTATTTTGGAGAATCAGAAAAAGGTACTGACAGGTTGGGGGTTAAAGGAGAAGGAACTGCAGAAGCCAAAGGTGACCCCTCGGCTTCTGGCTCCTGTGACCGAAGGTGGTGCTGCAGCTTCACGAGAACGGCAAGTCTTAGAAAACTGGAGGCTCCACTTGTTTTTTTCTTTTGGTCCGTGGTGTCGTTATTTTGCTCTCACTTTTGAAGGACGGTTTCTCTGGGTATGCAGTTGTGGGTTAGCTGGTGAATTAATTCCTTGCCATGCTTTGATGGGTCGAGTCATTGCTTTCTGCCTCCCATCGCTTCTGTTGAGCAGTCGGCTGTATCGGGCTTGTTGTGTTGAGGGTGGTGTATCTCTCCCCTCCCCTTGGGCTGCTTTTTAAGACTTCTCTCTGCCTTTGGTTCTTAGTTGTGTCAGGTTTTCGTGCAGTGTCCGGAGGGGGTTTTCTTGGAATTGGTCCTTATTGGAATCGGTGGTGGTTCTTTTTGGTAGGGTAGTGACACGACTTCGTCTTAAATTAGATTTGGAGAAGTCTTAGCGTCTGTCTCCACGTTTATTATTTTGGCTGTATGTCCTGTCTCTTCTCCTCTGGGACACTAATTACCTCTTCATCATGTCCTTATATCTCTTAGACATTTTTCCTATTCTTCATCCTTTTGATCTCTCCATGCTTCACTCTGCGTAATTTTCTCCTGACCTACATTCCAGGGCATTAATCCTTTCTTCATCTCTGTCTGATCTGTGTTAAATTCTTAATTTCAGTCATTGCCCTTTTCAGTGTTCTTGATTTTTTTTTTAGATACCAGTTTTCTATGAAAAACTTTGATCTTGTCAGTGACTTTCTGTATTAATCAATTATAGGTGTCTGATAAACATTTAGGCATCCTGTGAATATATTCTGTTGACTGCTTCGCCCTTGGCTTTCAGCCTGTGATCTTGATGCCAGATTGCCTGTTAAGCTCTAATTAAATTCTGGATGATGGGTATGAAAAATGGTAGGGGTAGTTTGAGACTGTCTTCCTCTAGAGAGGCTTCTGGCAGGCAGTTAGGATAGGGAAATACCACTTTAGAACCGTGAGGGTCGGTCCCCCTGTGGTTACCCCTCTCCTAGGGCATGGCTCTTGAGTGGTTCCAGCTGCAAGCTTGGGGTGTTTACCAGTGCCTCTTCTGCTTGGCAGCCCCTGAGTTCTAATTTGGTCTCCCAGTCCCATCAGACTGCTGACCTCAGATTCTCTACTGCTTGTCTCTGCCTAGCTTCTTGGCCTATCACTCTCTGCCTGAATTGGCAAGTGTCTCGAGGAGGAAACTGCACTTTCTCTCTGGGATCCTGGCCTCCTAGGTCCTCTGATACCTTCACGCAGTTAGTTCTTACAACGTGCTCAGCTTTTTTAGTTGTTTTTTGGCAGAAGGGTTGTCTGCAACAAGCTGCTCAGGTTTTACTGGAAACAGAGTGTCGGGAGTTCAGTTTTAGTGTTTAAAATTGGACCTGTTTGTAAGATGCCCTGGTAGAGATGGTAAGAAGATGCTTAGTTGTGTAGTCTGCTGGGAAGATTTAAACTCATTTTAATTCATGGGAATGGATGAGTGAGATCACTTAGGGGAGAGAGTTGAGAGAGGAGGAAAATCCCAGGACTGCAGGCAGCCCGGTAAAGGAGGCCGAGAAAGAGTGGCCACGAAGTCAGGCACGTCCTGAAGGCCGTGTGGAATTGCCGGGGGAGCGCTCGCAGCAGCAGCAGTGAGTGGCAGCTGCGCTGGCTGAAGTGCAGTGAAGGCGCCCCGTCGCTTGTCTGACTCTGCGACCCCACGGGCTGCTGTCTACCAGGCTTCTCCGTCCATGGAGTTTCCCAGGCAAGAGTACTGGAGTGGGTTGCCGTCTCCTTCTCCAGGGGATCTTCCCGACCCAGGGACCGAGCGCCGTTCTCCCGCGTTGCAGGCAGACGCTTCACCGTCTGAGCCCCCAGGGGGGCCCAGGCCTGAGCGAGAGGACGACCGAAAGGAGAGTGGGCACGTGTCTCCAGGGTGTGATAACTTTAGGCCGGAGAGGGCTAAAGTGAACGGGAGAGAGTTTCCCTCATGGAGGAGTAGCCTGGGCCGTGGCCCTTCCTAGAAGTTTGCTGTGTGATGAGAACAGAGGGAAGAGGGGAGGGGAGCTTAGGATGAGAAAGGTAAGCCTTTCTCAAGTACATCCTGCTGACGGAGGACCGGCAGTAACCCATCAGGCGAGTTAGGGTAGTAACGCTGTTTGCACACTCCCACTCTTATTATAAATAACTTTGGGAGAGAGAAATTGTTTTCTTAAAGTTATTGGCACATCCTTCAGGATGCAAGTTTATCAGTTTTTAATAGAGGATTGTTAAAACTTCTGAAGTGAAATGAAATGAAAAAATAGATTTTACCATAGTATCCCAAAAGCTGCATGAAGCATATTAAATATTTTAAACTTGTGGGGAAACAGTAAATCATTTAAATGGGAGTAGAAAAATACATGATTCTCCAGCCTGATTTTTTTTTTTCCCTTGGCCATGTGGCCTGTGGGATCCTAGTTCCCTGACCAGGGATTGAACTCGCACCCCTTGAGGTGGAAGTGTGGAGTCTTAACCACTGGGTTGCCAGGGCAGTCCCTCCATCCTGATTTTGAAGTTAATCAAGCTTGTCGACTTTTTACAGTTACTGTCAGTCTCCCAGTCGACATGATAGAACCGACATGAGGTCCTGTCATGTTTTGTAATGTGGCTGGAGACAATTCAGCAAGTGTTTATTTTGGGTAAATGTTTTTCAGTTTTCTGTAAATATTAGAAAAGACTCACCTGAGTCAATTCAGTTGGCTAAGAATATTTTGTGATTTACTTTGCTAGAGCAAATTTACTCTTTTCGCTGACTTAATGTCACCGGATCACTGTTCAAATAGGGAGAAATAAGTTCTTGTCTTAAACTCGTAGCAGGGCAATTTTTAAAAATTATTGTTCTCTTCTTTGAGCAATTTATTCCTGTAATTAATAAAAATGGCAGTTTGCTATTAAAAAATGGCAGTTTGCTATAAAACTGGGCATTTTAATGATAATTGGAAAGTATTTCCCAATATCTGGCTAATAGCGATTTTTTTTTTTCCGGTTTTCATCCAGATGTTTGGCAACATGTTAGACACAGTCTTACGGCAGTTTTCAAATTCACTTTCATGGGAACATATAATATCCTCCGTTTATCTTGGACGGCAGAGCTTCCTTTTTCTCTGGACAGATGCAAATGAAACGCATGCTCTTCAAGTGGACTTTGTGGTCCTCTGAGAATTCTATGAAGGAGGAAATGGGTTGACCTATTTGGTTGCTATGAAGTAAAAACATTCTTTTTTTTTTTTTTTTTTTTAGAGAACATCTGGGTTGCATTTATTTTACGTTCTGGAAGTTCTTTAAAGCCGCAGTTTGATAATATGGGGCTTCACCAAAGCAGTCGCTGTTTAGCTGTTTCTCTAGTTGACTTAGGGCTAGGGTGGCTGCGTAGACTTTTGAAAGTATTTAAAAAATTTTTGCTTTCTGTAACATGTAGCTTTTAAATAACAACCCTTGATTTTAAACCAGAAAACAGGACCTAGACATTTTGAGGCTGCAGGGGAAGGACGGGTCAACTGGGTTATTTCTCTGCTGCCCACCGCGTGCAGGCTGGCCGTCTGTAGGGCTGAGTTGGAGTCTGGAGCAGCCCATTTTGCTCCATATCCCAAATAAATCCTCCCTTTCTTCCTTGCTTAACAACCCTGATTTGCTTAAGCCGTCTAAACCGGTAAAGGTAATCCGGTTTTCCTTATTGATTGAAGGAAGGCTATAGAAGCCAAGCTCAGCATGAGCTGTGAGGGGCAGTTTGCAGGGGGGCTTTTCGGGAGACTCTCTTCCTCTTGGAGGAATACTCAAGGAAGAAACAGTTCCTCCTCTTTCCGTGGCCTCTGTTGGGCCTGGGTGGTGGCCAGCCCGTATGCACGGTGGCTCCTCAAATCTGTTCAGTTCCAGGCCCGCAGGCTGAGGACGGTCTGCCGGGCTCTCGGTGGAGTTGCTGGGTCCCCTCCACCCAGGAGGGCCCTTTCCCCTCCCGTCTCCACATGTCCTCTCGTGGGATTGTGAATACCTGTCTTGTTTTGGGACTGTGGAGAGGTGGCTGGAGCCAGGGGCTGCGAGGTTGCCTGATGCTGGCTTGAGTAGCAGGCGAGTTTCATTCTCTTATTTATCAAGAGTAAGGATCTTGTCTTGGCCACTGAGGGCCCAGGGGAAACCTCATCTCTCTCCCACAGTGTTCGCTGGGTGTATATATTTATCCCTTTAAGAACTGGGCTAGGTTATACTTTCTTTCTGAGATGAACACTTTCTCCTACATTGAATAAAACAAAATCTATTTTCACATGCTCGTAAATCCATTAACAGTTTCATTTGGCACATCCTTATGACTACATTTACTTTAACACAGAAGGATTTTTTTTTAAAAAACACAGCAGTCAGAAGCGGCAGGCATCGGCCATTTAATATTCTGTCAGAAGACAGGACTTCCTTTGAGCTCTTCAGAGAGGAAATAAAGCGATCAAGAATGTCCTTTTCCAAGTTGCAGTAATTAGATTAAAATTTTTTTGAATTGAGACAGGCAGATGAGTTCATTTCTGTGTGTGTTAGAGTATGGGAAAGCGGGAGGATTTCAGTGACTTTTCAGTGTTTGGCCTGTTCACAAGATGAGGCCGTATTTCCCGAGTGTGGGAGGACAAGTGGCCACAGACTTTGATGAGTGTGTGATGCACTCAGAGGGCGAGAACCGTCTTGAGAATAAAATGATGCCTTTCATCGCCTGCGCAACAGGAATATTAATGTCGGGTGAGTGTTCTTCTGAAACAGTGCCTGTCCCCAGGAATCACAGGGTGTCTGCCTTGGGCTCCCCCAAGATGCGCCGTTTCTGGAGCTTGAGCCTTTTCATTGAAAATCGCAGTTAAGCTCTGTGCCCATCAGACGGTTACTGTGATGTTTTTGACAAAAAGTCACATGCCTTCTTCCCTCCTTCCTCGGGTCAGACTGGTCCTGAGGGGCTCTGAATCTTGCTCGCGAGAACATTCCTGCCGGCGGGGCGGCCCAAGGGAGCGCGTGCGGGTCCCACGCCCATCTGGCAGCCCCCGTGGTGGTTCTGCCTCCCAGATGCCCAGTTCTTTGGCCGGACGTGCAGAACATGATTATTATTATTTTTTTTTAATCTGGAAAGAACATAAGCCAAGATGCTTCCCCAGGGGCTCTGCTTCTGTCGGTGCTGAGGCGCTTGGTTTTAGGATTTCAGTCTCTGGGACCTTTGGGGACCTCCCTTCTGCCCTCTCCCCCAGAGGGGCATCTGAGGCCTGTGTCACGGTTTCTGCACAGAGCAGACTCGCCTGCGTGTAACGCTGAGAAAGCCTTTCAGAAGTGTTCTGGCTGCTTCTCCATTCGAAATTTTATCTCCCCTTTTCTGTTGGTGAAAATTTGTGTGTGTGAGTGAGTCGCTCGGTTGTGTCTGACTCTGCAGCCCCACGGACTATAGCCCTCCAGGCTCCTCTGACCATGGAATTCTCCAGGCAGGAATACTGGGGTGGGTTGCCATTCTCTTTTCCAGGGGTTTGTGAAAATTTGGGGGTAGGGTAAAAAGCACTGCACCCTCGAGAGGAAAGTCTGCCTCACCTAGTCCTTCCAGCGCCCGAGATCTGCGACAGGCCTGCCCGGGAGCCCCGAGTCAGGGGTGCGCCCCGGCTGCTGCCCTCCGGGGGGGTGGTTGCTGGCCCTCGCTGTCTCCCTTCGGAGCGGGGACGCCTAGAAGCTTCTCTAATCTCAAGAGCTTGGCTTGGGCAGTTTTATCTTGGTTTTAGTAATCAAACAGATTGGCGGCTGGGAATTTCAGGAACAGATTTGACAGGAGGACCATTTCCTTAATTAAAAGAGCTGTAAATTGACAGCCAGGGTCCGTCCAGCATTCACTAGTTAGAAACGAAAGACCAAGCTCCGGTGGTAAAAGCTAGCCTGATCACCTTCCCCAAGTGCTGAAGAGGGGAGTCTTTTAGTATAAGCCCTTCATTTTGAGGCTGTTTCTGCATGTTTTATTGAAGCTCTTGTTCCCTTATGTCCCTACACTCCCCCACCCCTCATCCATCATCCATCCAGAGACCATTACTTTTATCCATTTATTGGAATCAGGGTGCTATGGGGTGATTCAGCGCTGTGGCGAGTGGCCTTCCTTGTCCTTGGCCACGCTTCCTCCTGGCCGGCTGTGTTGGGATGAACCACGCTACCGCTCCTGCACGGATAACCTCAGTCCCAGGGGATTGGAGAGGGCCCCCCCCCCCCTTCTCCCTTGTGAAATCTGGGCATTAAGAGTCCAAGGTTTGCCCGTTTGCTCCATCAGGTCAGCCACTGAAGGATGTTTTTGACAGTTTTCCCAGTTTAAGGCAGAAGATAGTCAACCGTGGCGTCAGTGGTTTGTTCTGAGAATCTGAGCCTAGTAGGGAGGTTTGTTTAAACGTTTGAACCGGTTATTTGCTGTTGACATTTTTAAGCAAATATCTGCAGCTGTGGTACCTCCAGCCTTGAGGCTTTGTGTTGATTACTTAATCTCCTTAAGTCTCAGTCTTCTCATATGTAAAATGGACATGAAAAAGCCCATGTGAAGTTATGTCCTGAAAAATTAATCAAAAATCCCAATCAGTAGGCATCTAAAGCCATTAGTCTGCAGAGAGGCCCGCCCCTTGCCCCCATTTACAGTCACAGCAGAGCTGAGGGGCGGATCCTGTGGGTTTGGGTTTAGGAATAAGCCGTGATTGGCAATACAATTATTGTTTCTTTTCTCTCTCAAGTTGGTATTTTAAAAACCTTTGAGTCTACAGAAAAGTTGAAACAATGTTGTCAGTATCCATGTATGTTAACCTCATTGCTAACATTTGCCACATTGGCCTTATCTCTTGACACTGTTAATACTACTTTTTTTTTTTGGCTAACCCATTTGAAAGTAAGTTATGTATAATGTGACACTTTATTCCTGAATACTCAACAGTATTCACTTCCTGAGGACAGTCTCCTACGTGACCACAGCCGTTGCCACACTTAAGGGACCCAGCAGCGAGTCCATACTGTGCTTCCACATGTTATTCAAATCCTGCTTTCCCCAGTTTGCTCCCACATTGCCTTTTATAGCTATTTTTCTTACCTATCCAGATTCCCATCAGGGTTTACACTTTATGTTTAGTTCTAGCTCCTCAGTCTTAAAAACAAACAAACAAACAAACAACTTTTTTATTTTCTACAATGACTTTTTAAGAGTCCAGGCTGGTTGCCTAATACCGTTATTTGTATCCTGTAGTCTAGATGACATGTATATAAACAGAAGAGAGGAATGCTTTGGTTTCTTTCATGTCGTTTAAAGAACTATCTGTTAAAGTTTTCTGCTTGATTCAGGGTCAAAGCCACATTCATTTTTCTTGTTCTTTGGTAAATGTGGATCAGATTGGTAACCAAAAGGAGTTCCTAACTGGCTCGGATGTCGGTGGAGTATGCACGTGGGCGGACTTGGGACCAAGGCACACAGTGGTTGTTCAGCCCACCCCCATCTGGAGGTGGTTAGTTATCTGGCCTAACATACTGAGGAGTTTGTTTTAATATTTGGCCCTGGTTTCACAAAGAAACGAGCTTTTAGAATTGGAAAACTTAGTAAGACAAACTATTTACATTCACACAGAAGAGGTGTCTTTGCTGCCAGAACCTGGGCGGCAGAGCAGAGCTTCCAGCCCCCAGGAGCCAGTCCTTCCTCCTCCCTCCTTCCCTCCGCGCCTTCCCATTGGCTTTATACATTGTAGACTTGAGCTGCAGCTGAGGCTGATACAGGATCCAGCTGTAGCTTTTTCTGTTGTTGTTAGTATATCCGGTGATGATCATAGCACACTCATTGTATGAAAATTCAATAAAGGAAAGGACAGGGTGGGGGGAAAAAAAAAGTGACACTCTGCAAAAGTATTGGAGAGACAGTGACTGGTTCCAGGAGTCTCCCTGCCAGACCTGCCCTGAAGCAGGACCTCCCTGCTCCTTCTGTCTGCAAGGAGTCCAGCAGGCGTCTCGGTCCCTCCCTTTTAATCACGGTAGGTGAACAGCACGGAGCTGACGTGTTTTCCGCGGGGCAGGGACCCCTCAAAGAGCTGTTCATGCTCCCATGGAGGGGGCAGCAATCTGGGGAAAGAGTGATGTTTTCTTTCCTTAGATCTGTTCCATAGAAGTCATACTTAACTCATTTGCCAGAGAGCAAGTTAGTATAGAATCAGCAGTTCAGTAAAATTAGATTTCAGACTTGCCTGTCCACTTCCACATAATTCCTGTAAAAGCCCTCGTCCCTGATCAGTTCTGTCTTACAAGTGTTTGTCGCTCAGTCGTGTCCGACTCTTTTGCGACCCCATGGACTATAGCCTGCCAGGCTCCTCTGTCCATGGGATTCTCCAGGCAAGAATACTGAAGTGGGTTGCCATTTCCTTCTCCAGGGGATCTTCCCGACCCAGGGATCGAACCCAGGTCTCCTGCATCGCAGGTGGATTCTTTATGGTATGAGCCACCGCATAACCTCACCCGGTAGCGGAAAATGGATTATGGGTTTCCAAATAATAGTTTTTGTGATCATTGTAGTAATCATAAGGCTAGTGATTTTCACATGCTGTGCATCTTGAACATTTTGTTCCTTTTGTTTTTTTTTCATTTTACGGAGGTCAGATTTCCCAGATTTCTTCTGGTTGTAGCAGATGTCTTGTCTGGGGCAGTTCGAAACCTGCACAGCCTGTGAAGAAGTCCTGGGGTTCCGTGGTGACCATCCAAGCTGTGGGCTCTGGACTTGACTTTCTGGGCAGGTGTCCTTGAAACTCTGTACTCTGTTTTTAGATGATCTCTCTACGTTTCTGAGGTTCAGGCATCAGTAGAAAATATATTTATTATTTTGCAGAGAAATATCATCGAGTGTCTTAAGGCTGTGTAAACTTTATAGGAAAAATAAACCAGTGACACTTTAGCGGATGTAAGAGGTGGGCGCTGCGTAACAGACGGCAGAGCGCCCTGCCCTGTCCCTCAGACCCCTGCTGTGTCTGTACACGCCGGACAGTTCGGTCTCCTGGGTTCTCACAAGTTACTATTTTCTGCCTCCCACTGAGAGAAGCGATTTTTAAATGACCCTTCAGGAGACTTCCCATAGTCTCCTCTACCTCCGTCCTGCCCCAGTTTTCGTCATAGTTTTTGCTGTTTTTTTAAACTTCCAGGTGGCTTAGTGGTAAAGAACCCGCCTGCCAGTGCATGAGACCTAAGAGATGCAGGTTCAATCCCTGAATCGGGAAGATCCCCTGGAGAAGGAAATGGCAACCCACCCATCCTCTTGCCTGGAGAATCCCATGGACAGAGGAGCCTGGCGGGCTGTAGTCCATGGGGTCACAAAAGAGCCGGGCATGACTTAGCAACTAAAGAAAGGAATGGTCTCGTAGTGTCTTAGATTTACCACTGATCCGTCTGCTGCTCGCCATAGCACCAGAGAGCCTCTCCTGAAGTGACTGGTCCAATGAAGGTGTTACGGCATCTCTTCTTCTTTTCTTTAGAAACTGAACTGTGATTTACATAATATCTTGTCATCCTTTTTAAAAAGTTTATTTTTTATTTTCATTCTGTTTAGGTTTTAAAATTTTTTCAAACTTTATTTTTTTCAAGTGTCCTGATTTTTTTCTCTTAAAAAAAAAAACTGAAGTATAGTTGATTAACAGTGTGTTTTCCGGTATACAGCAGTGTGATTCAGTTGTACATATATTAATAAATATTTTTCTATGTCCTTTTCCAGCATGGCTTATCACAGGATGTTGAATATAGCTCTCATGCCCTACAGGAGGACTTTGCTGTTTATTTTATACATGCTAGTTTGTATCAGCTTATCCCAAGATCCTAATTTATCCCTCTCTGCCACTCCCCCTCTTTGGTAACAACTTTGTTTTCTGTGTCTGAAGAGTCACCCTTTTAGAGTCATACAATTCCGTGGTTTTTAGTGTATTCACAAAGTTATGCAGCCATCATGTAGTTTTAGAATATTTTCATCACCGGAAAGTGCGCGCCATCTCTGTTAGCACAGGCCTCCCTACTCGGCCCCACTCTTCTGCCGCCGTGGATTTGCCTGTTCTGGGTGTCTCGTGGCCGTGGCCATCTGTGTTTGGCTCCCCTCTCTGAGAAGGTCCCTCCGAGTTGTAGCACGATCCCATTTTCCGAGCTCATCCACACCCTGAGTGATTCAGCCTGGAACGCCTGCGCTCTGCCTGGGAGTACGGGGGCCCTGGATTGGCTGGAGAGATTTTGCTCACCTCTGTCACGTGGTTGGAGCGTGGTTTGTGTGCTGCCTTGAAGGTTTTTAAGTTGGCGTGTGTTTTCTTCCCATTGAGAAAGCCGAAGTTTATTTTCGACACTTTTATTTGGAGAAGGACGACACTGAAGGCTTGCTGTCCTCAAGCCTTGGTTTAGAATGTCTGTAATGCTCTGCGTGGTTGCCTCAGAGCAGAACCAGGTCGTTGGTAGAAGATTTTTATGCTGGAAACCAACATACGGGGTACAAGAAGCCGACTTTTCCAGTGAGCTGTACTGAAATGTGTTAACGGAAGCACAGAGAATCTCCCAGTGGGGATCCAGTGAGACTTTGCAAGTGCGATCCCAGCGGCGGACGCCTGAGACCAGACTTCTGTCCTCTGTTCACCCTGCATGCACGTTAACTCACTTCAGTTGTGTCCGACTCTTTGCCACCCTTTGGACCAGGCTCCTCCACCCCTGGGATTCTCCAGGCAAGAGTGCTGGAGCGGGTTGCCATGCCCTTCTCCACGGCATCTTCCCAACTCAAGGATCGAACCCACATCTCTTGAGTCTCCCGCATTGGCAGGCAGGGTCTTTACCACTAGCACGACCTGGGAAGCCCCTGTTCACCCTGAGATCCCAGCAAACAATCAAAAAGGAGGCAATAGGAAACTCAGAGCAGCAGAGAGTGGGAGAGGGACCTTTTACCAGAGGAGAGTTTTCTACAGACCTTTGAAAGAGACAAGAAGTTGGAACCTTTGAACAAGAAGATGAAAACCGGATGCCCGTTGAGAGTGAGCAGAAGGGCTCCCGGGCCGCCCCTGGGCTGAGCGAGTGTGGTCGTGGATGTGGTTGAGGACTCAGGCCGTCCCCCGGGGGTGCTCCTTCTCTTATCCCGACCAGGGGTCAAAGCCAGGCCCACAGCCGTCGAAGTGCCTCACTGCTGGACCACCAGGGAGTTCCCACCTCTCCTTTCTTGTTTTGAGGTGATAGCACTTTGCCATGAGGCAAACGTTTCTTCATGGAGATGGAATTCTCTGGGGGAGAATGGGAGCTCCCGGAGTAGGTACCAGCACCCAACTGGAGCTTTTCCCCCCACTGTGTGATGGGGGCTTTTCATCCCAAAGTGAAGCCTGCCAGGGACTGAACACAGTGAACCTTTGCGTTCAGGATGCAAGTCTAGGCGGGAANGAATGGGGGCTCCCGGAGTAGGTACCAGCACCCAACTGGAGCTTTTCCCCCCACTGTGTGATGGGGGCTTTTCATCCCAAAGTGAAGCCTGCCAGGGACTGAACACAGTGAACCTTTGCGTTCAGGATGCAAGTCTAGGCGGGAAAGTACCTAACCCACTGCGAGAGGAAGCCGCACAGCTGTGTCTTACTTGTAAATATGTCCAGACGGATGGGGAAAAAACAACGTGAAAGAGAAAATGTAATACAAAGTTTTTATGGAGAGGGTAAGTGCCTGCCAAAGGAGGGGGATTCAGAAGCTAGACCCCTTGAGAAGAGGATCATTGGAAACTTGAGGGGAGGTGGGACTGGAGCACTGGGGTTTGACTTCCGGCCTCCCCTCCCTGTCGGGTCACTAGGTTCTGATGGAAGTGATGGAAGAGGAAAAAAAAAACAGGTGAAAAACCGAATGGCGAGAATAGAAATCAGGGTGAAGAGGTCCCAGGAGCTGACTCCTGACTGCCTCTCAAGGGCTCGGTGCAGGGTTAGGAGAAGTGTAAGAGGATGTGCTCTCGGCTCTGCCGATTGCAAGAACGGGGAGAGTGAGGCCGCAGGCACAGGGTTGGCGGTCCCCGAGCAGCCTTGGTGTTCGGAGCAGCTGGAGGCCGGAGGACACAGACAGCTGCAGTGTGCTCAAGACTGGAGGGGGTCCCCCGGCTCCACAGTCGCGCGCCCCCCACCGCCGGCCAGTGCAGTGGGAGCACCCCAACTCTCCGGAGCAGAAGCCGTGCCAGATGGAGAGTGATGTACGGAAACTAGGTCACAGGAGCAACACGATGGCTTCACGGAGAAGCTGGACCACTCGCGAGTGGGTGATGCAACCTGATGTGCCTCGGCCCTGCGGCCCACAGGCTTAGATCTGGAGGGACAACAAGCTCACCAAACTCGGCTTCCTAAGCAGTGCCAGCCATCGTTTGAGGGCAAATCGCACCTGAATATCCTTGTTCCATGCTAAGTAAAAAGCAAAAGAAGCAACATGTTGCCAGGATAAAATAAGCGACAGTGAGATTTTTTGAGGCAGAGGAAAAGTGTAATTTTTGAGGAAGACTAATTATAGAAACTGTAAGTCAATTTCAGGTTGAATCTGCTTTGTGCTTTTTTTAAAAAAACAAAATTCAATTTAAATAAAATTCAAGGAAGACTCTGAAATAAGGTGATTGAAAGAGGAGATAAGGCAGATAAAGTGAAATGAATGAGCTGAGAGGAAGAAACCTTAAGGATACTAAATGCTTTTGCAGGAAGAACATCATTCCAATGTAGCAAGTTAATCAGTGCTTCGATCTAAATAAGTTGTTCCTGAGGAAGCACCCCAAACCAGCAGAACAGAAGCAGTAATCAGAGATACAATGGAAAAACGTATCTTTGAGCTGAAAAAACAACAGCTGCTTCTGTGTATTGAAAGGACTCATTCTGCTAAGATGAAATTAGTGGAAAGAGCAACTGTGCTTGTGAAAGTTTTAGATCTCAAAGATAAAATACAGCACAGCCCGCCAATCAGAAAGGGGGCTGGGGGAGGTTACTTAACAAGGAAGAATCAGGATGACTTTAGGCTTTACTGTACCATTGCCAGAAGATAGAGTGAAGGGTAAGAGTTTTGTGGCTAAAAGATTGTAACCAGTAATTAAATAATTACACTAATTGCTGTTCATTTGTGAGGGCAACAAACAGATGTCCTGTGAAGGTACAGAAGTCAGGCCTAGCGCCCTGCCTTCTGCTGGAGCTCACCCGGCTTTTGCACTTAAGAATTACGAGGGCCAGCACATGTCCTTATGCTTTAAGGAGCTTTTTTTTTCTTCCTGCTGCTACCTGGACCAAATATCTTCCTGATAGACCATCTGTGAATTTTTCTTGGGAGTGGCAGGGGCACTTTGTCAAAGATATATTCCAATCTACTAAAAGGTTACTTAGAATAACTTAGGAAGGAGAAAGTTGTGATTTATATTTATACTACTACTGCTAAGTCACTTCAGTCATGTCCAACTCTGTGCGACCCCATAGAC
>SJYV01054204.1:0-24516 GCA_006410875.1 Neotragus pygmaeus
GGATTCATGTCAATGTATGGCAAAGCCAATAGAGTATTGTAAAGTAAAATTTTAAAAAATAAATAAATTTTAAAAAAAAGAAAGAAAGATGTTACAAATTATCCTGTCTTGAATTGCTTGCTCCAGTTCTGGGATCAAGAACTCAGCCTCCACAGCATGAAGTCCCCATGCCAAACCAGAGGACTTTAGCCATCGGCCCCAGATGATGGGGGAGAAGGTTGTGTTCCTTGCTATTCCCATCATTCCTACTAAGAACTGAGTCTGTTCATCAGAAATTACTCCTAATAGTTATCTGGAGGGTGCATTTACTTCACATTCATCCTTTTTGCCTTGGAAAAATAAGAGATTTGGGGATATCTGGGCTAGGGCAAGAAATAAAATGAGAAATGGAAAAATTTTGTAACCCAATTCCTATATTGTATGTTGTATCCAAAATGCAGCTAGAGTAACAGAGGCTCTTAAATCATGGAAGACAAAAGAAAATAGAACTGAGAGTTGAAAGTTTGTGCTACCTGAACTCTGATGCAAACAGATCAATTGGAAATGGCTTCTTTCCATGAAGTTAGTAGAAATACTAAGATTAATGACATCTTCTCATGTCATTAAACTAGACGGGCCTTTTGTTTTCCCTTGAGCTCTTCTAGGAACTCAGGAGGACATGACTATACATAACAGAACCTATGAAGAAAATACCTTTTTCTTAGTAGAGAATTCTAAAGTTAGCCATGTGGGTACTCAATCTCTTACAAACTTCTCCCCCATCCTAGAGCATCTTTGTAACTGATCTATGAGTATCCTTATTTCTGTATTTATTCAACCTTTGTGTCGAACCTAAACACAATCACTATATTTCCTTCTAAACAACTTTATATTTTGAATTGGGGTATAGCCTGCCAGGCTACAATCCATGGCATTGCAGACCCTAACACATTAGGGCTTCCCAGGTGGCACAATAGCCTGCAAGCCTCCTCTGCCTATGGAAATTTCAGGCAAAAATACTAGAGGAGGTTGTCATTTCCTCCTCCAGGGGATCTTCCCATATTTATCTCTAAATAGCATAGTTTCTTACAACAAAAGACATTGTCTTACATACCACAACACTCCATCGATAATTTTACTGCTCGTATTTTCCTTTCTTTCTCAGTTCAGTTCAGTCACTCAGTCTGCTTGACTCTGAGACCCCATAAAACGCAGCAGGCCAGCCCTCCCTGTAGATCTCCAACTCCCGGAGTTTACCCAAATTCATGTCCATTGAGTTGGCGATGCCATCCAACCATCTCATCCTCTGTTGGCACCTTCTCCTCCAGCCCTCAATCTTTCCCAACATCAGGGTCTTTTCAAATGAGTCAGCCCTTCACATCAGGTGGCCAAAGTACTGGAGTTTCAGCTTCAACATCAGTCCATCCGATGAACACCCAGGACTGATCTCCTATAGGATGGACTGTTTGGATCTCCTTGCAGTTCAAGGGACTCTCAAGAGTCTTCTCTAACACTAAAGTTCAAAAGCATCAATTCTTCAGCACTCAGCCTTCNCATCAGTCCATCCGATGAACACCCAGGACTGATCTCCTATAGGATGGACTGTTTGGATCTCCTTGCAGTTCAAGGGACTCTCAAGAGTCTTCTCTAACACTAAAGTTCAAAAGCATCAATTCTTCAGCACTCAGCCTTCTTTATAGTCCAACTCTCACATCCATACATAACTACTGGAAAAACCATAGTCTTGACTAGACAGACCTTTGCTGACAAAATAATGTCTCTGCTTTTTAAATATGCTATCTAAGTTGGTTATCACTTTCCTTCCAAGGAGTAAGTGTCTTAATTTCATGGCTTCAATCACAATCTGCAGTGATTTTGGAGCTCCCAAAATAAAGTCTGCCACTGTTTCTACTGTTTCCCCATCTATTTGCCATGAAGTGATGAGACTGGATACATGATCTTAGTTTTCTGAATGTTGAGCTTTAAGCCAACCTTCTCATTCTCCTCTTTCTCTTTCATCAAGAGGCTCTTTAGTTCTCTACTTTCTGCCATAAGGGTGGTGTCATCTGCATATCTGAGGTTATTGATATTTCTCCCGGCAATCNCGAAGTAATGTCTCTGCTTTTGAATATGCTATCTAGGTTGGTCATAACTTTTCTTCCAAGGAATAAGCGTCTTTTAATTTCATGGCTGCAATCACCATCTGCAGTGATTTTGGAGCCCAGAAAAATAAAGTCTGACTGTTTCCACTGTTTCCCCATCTATTTCCCATGAAGTGATGGGACCAGATGCCGAGATCTTAGTTTTCTGAATGTTGAGCTTGTGCTTCTTCCAGCCCAGCGTTTCTCATGATGTACTCTGCATATAAGTTAAATAAACAGGGTGACAATATACAGCCTTGATGTACTCCTTTTCCTATTTGGAACCAGTCTGTTGTTCCATGTCCAGTTCTAACTGTTGCTTCCTGACCTGCATACAGGTTTCTCAAGAGGCTTCTTAAAACTATTGAGATTCATTAAAGAAATCATAAGGAAATGAAGAGCAATACTGTGATATATATTTCTTATTTCTTAAATGGAAAAGACTTTAATATTTCAATTCTCCTCATATTGGCTCATAGACTTAATGCAATTCCAACAAAAATTTCAGTAAAATTTTAATGAAACTTCATAGTTTATTCTAAAACATACATATAATGTGATGTGCTAAGTCACTTCAGTTGTGTCTGAGTCTGTGCCACCCTGTGGATGTAGCCTGCCAGGCCCCTCTGCCGCTGGTATTCTTCAGGCAAGAATACCGGAGTGGGTTGCTAAGCCCTCCTCCTGGGGATCTTCCCAACCCAGAGATTGAACCAGCATCTCTTGTGTCTCCTGCATTGGCAGGTGGGCTGTTTACCACTAGTGCCACCTGTGATACTTGTTCAGAAAAGTTAACTTTGGGGCAGGTAAAAACTCAGAAGCTGGCCCATGTACTATATATATGGTACTTCTGTATATGATAGATGTAGCATGACAGAATAATGGGGAGTGGAGAAACTGTTCAATAAATATATTTGTAATTTAGTTACTTGTAATGGAAAAAATATTGATTCCTAACTCATGTCATTTGAAAAAATTGAAATCCAGATAAAAAGACTTAAATGTCAAATGTTAACTTTTATAAATCTTATTGGAAAATATAGGTAAATATATTTCTGACTTTGAGGTAGGGAAGCATTTATTAAAGACACATAAAAAGCCTCTAACCATAAAAGAAAAGATCAATAAATCTGGCTACATTAAAATCAAGATCTGAACACAAAAATATATCTTACAAAAAGAAAAGAGAGAAGATACCAGTTGGAAGAGGATGTCTGCAACCCAACTAACCAACAAAGGATTATACACAAGAGTATATAGAGGTTTCCTCAAATTAATGAGGAAACCCAGACAATCCAGTAGAAAATGGGCAAGAAATACAAATAAGAATTTCACAGAGGAGAAAACACAGATTATCAATAAACCATTATGAGAAGGTCAATTTCATTATTTATTTTAGAAGGCATATTAAAACCGCAATGATACCAACTTATACCCATTCGATGGGCAGAAATTAAGAAATGGGACAATGCCACATATTGGAGAGAATGTGAATTAACTGGGTGTTTTATACAAACTGTTGGGCATGTAAATGGGTATTACCACTTTGCAAAGTTTGTCATTATCTAATGTTGAAGATTTCCATATCCTGTAACCTAGCAATTCTACTGTTAGGAGTATACCCAAGAAAAACTGTGTACAATAGGAGAGTTAAACAAGAAGGTTCCCAGCAGCACTTACTATATTCTTACTACTAGTATGATAAATACCTGCAACAACCCACATACTTCTCAGTAGAATATAGAAAATTGTGGTAATTTCATACAATGGCATGTTATATAGCAAATAAATAGCTGCAAGCAAAAATATGAATAATCTGAGCTATAAACTTTAAAAAAAAGGAAATTCCCTAAGATTTTATAGAACTGACACTTTTATACTGTTGAAAATAAAAAAACTAAAAAATATAATTATTAGGAAATACATATATGAGATAAAGCTATTAATTTCAAAAGCAAGTTATAATAATAACTAAGATTCAGGAAGGCGAAGTAGAAGAGAAGACTGGGGAGAAGTCCAAAGGTGGGCATAAATGATTCTTGTATTTGGGTGGTTGGTTCATATGTGTTTATCTTATTAATAATAAACAAACTCATAAATGGATGCATAGTTTATATAAATAATAACAAAAGAGGACCATTTTTAGACAGTGATGAGCTACGAATCAAAGATAATCCACTTCTGGTCAGCTGAGTGCGTGAACCACACCAGCTCCCTCACTGTGTTTTGCTTTTGTTGCTAATTATCACTAATCTGCCTGACAATCCTATTTTGGGTTACTACTATGATCTCCTTTTTATGGATGCATCAAGCTAGCACGTGGTAGATTCTAGAACTTGAAAACTCATCTGTTTGACTCTAGAGCCCAGCCCTTAACAATGGGGTTAGGCTCCTGGTCATGAAGATTGTTTTAATCACTAGGATACTGACCGCGAGTAATTGTTCTGCTGAGGATAACAGTCTCTAGATATGTGAAGGTAAGAGTTCATCAAAGAGTTCATTTAAGCATTTGGCCAAATTATGCCATGGCAAGTTGAGGAGTTTGCACATGTATGTCATAAGGGGAAAACTATGTTAAAATGAAGTATCCTTAAGTAAGAAGAATTTGATGCAAGAGAGCTCAAGTGAGAAATGTCATGCACTATTGGAGGGGAGTGATTCATTCCTCTAGTCTGCACAATGTTCCTTTCTCATATGCCCACGCAGGAATGTAAAGATACAGAGAGAATGTTCACAAAGCCTTTTAGTAGTTGTCAGTGCCTTCTACACCTAATTCATTCTGCTTTGTGACCTCACCCAGGCACCCTTCTTTCTGGTTTCTTGTGTTTTTGAAGAATATAAAATATGAAGCCCAGGCCCCCTCTACTGGTCAGTCACATTTTGACATATTGAATAAATGTCTTCCTAAATAGGGATCCATCCATCCCCGTGAGGGAAGATAATTTGATGCTTATTTCTAGTGCCCTGATTTTTTTGGAGGGCAGAGCTGACAGTGAGAAAGGGAGAGGAGTATATATATATTTTGCGAAGAACATAGAATGTCACCAAGAAGCTGGCTTGTGGGCAGATGTCATAGAATGACTTGTAGAAACTTTGGGGGAAGAAGATAGGAGGTGTGGAGATCAGCTTTAGAGGCAGCATCTGTAGTCTTTGCTTTTCCCTTTAAAAGTGTATTAATTTTCTTTGACTCATCATCAAAGTTAAATTTATTAGGTAATCCCACAGACAGACATGTTTTTTTGGGTATATCTCTACCCCATTGCCCTTGAGACTGGTGTTCTCCTCTCCTTCCTGTGTTTATATGCCAAATCTATTCATCAGAGTAAAATGAGGACTTCTGAGGGCAGAAATCACATTTAATTTTCTGTCAGGTTCAACCCCTAACTCCCAAATAGTGCATACCACATGGTAAATAACAATTATGCTACTTAGCTACACTTCTCAAATTGCCATGTAAGGACAGAAAACATCCTCATCCAGTAGCCCAGGGAAATCCAAATCAGAAGGATGAAAGAAGATGCTGACCACTCCCCAGAAGACTAAATACAGTAATTTTATCTTGGGGCCCATAATCACTATTTGACCGGAAACATTTCAGAATATGTTAGTTCCAAGATGTCGAAGTTCAATAATCAAATTCAGAAAACATCTATTAAAATGACTTCCCTTTTCCTCCACCCCTGAACCTCCAAATCCTTAAACACTAAAGAGGGCAAAACAAGGTATTTCTTTTATTCTTTTGGATTCACAAGACACTGACAGAAATTCAGAAGCAACTCTGAGCATCAAGAAGCAAACAGAAGGCTGCAGGTTCTGTGGGCCAGGAGACAGGAGTTCTGGGTTCTGGTCTCAGCTCCACCAAATGGTGGTGAGGTTAGCACTGGAGAATCACCATGGTTTCTTAGTGCCTCCATCTCTTTATTGGTAAGCTAGGAATAATCATATCTGCTGTATATACTAACCTCACCGGTAGGTAGGTAATGCATGTGCAAGAATTTTGTAAACTCTGTTCCTAGGTTCTCTTCTCATTCTGTATTCTCTCTGGAACAGAGTGGAGGGGATCATGTCACACCCACTCTACTCCATCATGTCTACATACTGGAGACTTCTGACAGCTCTCAGACTGAGCCAAGCGAGGCCTACCCTAGCTTTCAGAACCTCAGCCCCACCATAAATTATTAAAGAGCACATGGCACTCAGCACTGACTTAGCATGGCCGTAAACCTACATATCCACTTCAAAATATTTTTATTGGAGTAAAGTTGATTTACAGTGTTCTGTTTATTTCTGCTGTACAGCAAAGTGAATTAGTTATATGTATACATATATCCATTCTTTTTATTTTCTTTTCCCATATAAGCCATTACAGAGTATTCAGTAGAGTTCCCTGTCCTACACAGTAGGTCTTTATGTTATCTATTTTATATCTAGTAGTGTGTAAATGTCAATCCCAACCTCCCAGTTTATCTCTCCCATATCCCCCTTCCCCTATAAGTTTGTTTTCTACATCTGTGACTCTGCTTGTGTTTTGCAGATAAATTCATTTGTATCCATTTTTTAAGATTCCACATATTAACGATATCATATGACATTGGTCCACTCTAAATATCCACTTTTATAACTAACACTGTTTGTGTGTGTGTTTGTGTGTTAAATCAGCCATATCCAACTCTTTGTGGCACACTGGACTCCTCTGTCCATGGAATTTTCCAGGCAAGAATACTGGAGCGAGTCACCATTTCTTGCTCCACGGATTGAACTCTCATCTCCTGTGTCTTCTGCATTGGCAAGTGGATTCTTTACCAATAGCGCCCCCTGGGAAGTCCAACAACCTGTTTGCCCCCAGGAATATGTTTTCCGACATCTCTTGCCTTGTGTCATCACAACAGAATATGGTTCCCTTGGAATGTTAGGAAGGTTTGTGGGTTGTGCTTTCCCAAAGTTGGGGTCCCACAGTACTGGGAAGGGTGGGGAGCATTGGGTGATGGAAATATTTGATTCAGAGGAAATACAATTTAATCAATTCTTCAGACTTCTCTTTCAACAAGAATGAATACATTTTTCCATATCCAATTCGGTTCAGTTCAGTCACTCAGTCGTGTCCGACTCTTTGCGACCCCTGAACTGCAGCACGCCAGGCCTCCCTGTCCATCACCAACTCTGAATCCACCCAAACCTATGTCCATTGAGTTGGTGATGCCATCCAACCATCTCATCCTCTGTCGTCCCCCTTCTCCTCCTGCCCTCAATCTTTCCCAGCATCAGAGTCTTTTCAAATGAGTCAGCTCTTCGCATTAAGTGGCCAAAATATTAGAGTTTCAGCTTCAACATCAGTCCTTCCAATGAACACCCAGGACTGATCTCCTTTAGCATGGACTGGTTGGATCTCCTTGCAGTCCAAGGAACTCTCAAGAATATTTTCCAACACCACAGTTCAAAACCATCAATTCTTCAGTGCTCAGCTTTCTTTAAAGTCCAACTCTCACATTCATACATGACCACTGGAAAAACCATAGCTTTAACTAGATGGATCTTTGTTGGCAAAGTAATGTCTCTGCTTTGAATATGCTGTCTAGATTGGTTGTAACTTTTCTTCCAAGGAGTAAGTGTCTTTTAATTTCATGGCTGCAGTCACCGTCTGCTGTGATTTTGGAGCCCAGAAAAATAAACTCTGTCACTGTTTTCCCTGTTTCCCCATCTATTTGCCGTGAAGTGATGGGACCATCTAGTCAAAGCTATGGTTTTTCCAGTGATCATGTATGGATGTGAGAGTTGAAATATAAAGAAAGTGAGTGCTGAAGAATTGATGCTTTTGAACTGCGGTGTGGAGAAGACTCTTGAGAGTCCCTTGGACTGCAAGGAGATCCAACCAGTCCATCCTAAAGGAGATCAGTCCTGGGTGTTCATTGGAAGGACTGATGTTGAAGCTGAACCTCCAATATTTTGGCCACGTGATGGCCAAAATGTTTTCTGAATGTTGAGCTTTAAGCCAACTTTTTCACTCTCCTCTTTCACTTTCATCAAGAGGCTCTTCAGTTCTTCTTCACTTTCTGCCATAAGAGTGGTGTGTCATCTGCATATCTGAGGTTATTGATATTTCTCCCGGCAATCTTGATTCCAGCTTGTGCTTTCTCCAGCCCAGCATTTCTCATGATGTACTCTGCATAGAAGTTAAATAAGCAGGGTGACAATATACAGCCTTGATGTACTCCTTTTCCTATTTGGAACCAGTCTTTTGCTCCATTTCCAGTGCTAACTGTTGCTTCCTGACCTGCATACAGATTTCTCAAGAGGCAGGTCAGATGGTCTGGTATTCCCATCTCTTTCAGAATTTTCCACAGTTTATTGTGATCCACACAGTCAAAGGCTTTGGCATAGTCAATAAAGCAGAAATGGATGTTTTTCTGGAACTCTCTTGCTTTTTCCATGATCCAGCGGATGNTTTCTCAAGAGGCAGGTCAGGTGGTCTGGTATTCCCATCTCTTTCAGAATTTTCCACAGTTTATTGTGATCCACACAGTCAAAGGCTTTGGCATAGTCAATAAAGCAGAAATAGATGTTTTTCTGGAACTCTCTTGCTTTTTCAGTGATCCAATGGATGTTGGAAATTTCATCTCTGGTTCCTCTGCATTTTCCAGCTTGAACATCTGGAAGTTCATGGTTCATGTACTGTTGAAGCCTGGCTCAGAGAATTTTGAGCATTACTTTACTAGCATATGAAATGAGTCCAATTGTGTGGTAGTTTGAGTATTTTTCGGCATTGCCTTTCTTTGGGGTTGGAATTAAAACTCACATTTTCCAGTCCTGTGGCCACTGCTGAGTTTTCCAAATTTGCTGGCATACTGAGTATAGCACTTTCACAACATCACCTTTTAGGATTTTACATAGCTTGACTGGAATTCCATCTCCTCCAATAGCTTTGTTCTTAGTGATGCTTCCTAAGGCCCCCTTGACCTCACATTCCAGGATGTCTGGCTCTAGGTGAGTGATCACACTATTGTGGTTATGTGGGTCATGAAGATCTTTTTTGTATAGAGTACCATCCAAAGAGCATCTTGGTGCATACTGATCTCTAGACCGAAAATCATTCAAAAACACATCCTCAAACCATCATCACAGAAATATCAAAATGTAGTTCATTTACATGGAACCCGTAGTATAGAATGTGCTCCTGTGAAGAAATATATATCCAATGAATTCAGATAAAAGGTAGTAAAGTAATTCCCATGGGGGTGAGGCTTTAAAAAAAATGTTCTCTAATAAATTAAAATCAAAATTATTAAATACAAGGATTTGTTTCTAAAACTTCAGTTATTCTTATTTCTATTTTAAAGTGCCTTTGAAGTACCCAAAGATCTATATTTTCTTTCTTTACTTTCAATTTAATACTAATCAGTCATATAGGTCTGTATGGCAACATAAAACGAATTTAAGCATGAATAACAGTACAGATGGGCTTCCCTGGTAGCTCAGTGGTAAAGAATCCACCTGCCAATGCAGGAGACATGGGTTCAATCTCTGGGTAGGGAAGATACCCTGGACAAGTAAATGGCAACTCACCTCAGTATTCTTGCCTGAGAACTCCTTGGCGCCTGGTGTGCTGCAATCCATGGGATCGCAAAGAGTCAGACATGACTTAGTGACAGAACAACAGCACACATAAGTAGACAAATATAGATATTATTACTAGTTGATATTAATGATGATCAGTTTTACATCATGCTGGTTTTTCATTTCTATATATAGCAGAAACAGCATCACAGATCATGACTCTATTGTTGCTTCCATGTATAGGCCCTGCAGAGGTAAAAATTAGACATGCTGCATATGTGAGATGGTTATGAAGAAATTCTGCATTTATTAAATGTAGTACAAAGCTCTTGACATTGCCCAGCTGTATCTGGCTGGAGGTAAAAATGATGGTGCTTACTTCAAGTACCTCCCTATCTATTAGATCAATTAAAAATAAGTAAATAAAAGTTTTTATTTTAGTTTCATTGAATTTTCTTTCTCATTGATTTTTATGTAGATCTGAGCTTCTGATCTATATTATTTTCTCCTCTCTGATATTTAATATTTAGCGTAAGGCAGATCTACTGGCAACAAATGTCTTAGTATTTATTAAATACTCTGAACCTTTTGAACAATTAAAATCCTCTGTCTGCTATGAGGATTCTTCCTATATCCTCTCAGTTTTATGGGATTAATTATATGGACAAAGTACGCCTGCCTGGTTATAATTTGTCACTTCCATACCCATCAGTTTTGAGAGCTATGCCCCCATAATGAATCCAGAATGTGATGTGTGGGGTTTGGAGCCCAATTAGTAATATGTTTTGCTGAAGAAAAATGGCTACTTTGCTTTTTTATTTTCTATAGACTTTGAATTTTTGGATAAAGTGCAGACAAAAAAGGAGAGACAAATTATATTTCTACCTACTTGAGGCTGGCATAGCATTGCTGACCTACCAGTTTCATTTCAGTTTCATTCTACCGGCATTGGAGTTAATGGAAATTTCCCTAGATACCATTTGAAACAGGAAGCTTGTCTTCAGTTCTCAGCAAACAATCCCTTTGGCAGTGGCTTCTTGACCTTAAGTCTGCTTATCTTATTACAAGACAAATTTGTGCTGCCCTTTTGAAATCATCTTATAATAATGAAACTCAGCACTACAACCAGCTCTCGACGGTAAAACACAAATCAGGTTCATTTAGAGCAGTGTTGTTGAAATTGGTATACTCCCAGTGTGAAAGGAATCTTTTGTCTCCTTCAAGATTTTTTTTTTCATTTTGATTAATATCTTATCTAAATATCCAGAGGGCTTCCCTGGTAGCTCTGTGGTAAAGAATCCACCTGCCAATGCAGGAGACAAGAGTTCAATCTCTGGTCTGGGAAGATCCCCTGGAGAAGAAAATGGCAACCCACTCCAGTATTCTTGCCTGGAAAATCCTGTGGACAGAGGAGCCTGGAGTGATACAGTCTATGGGGCTGCAAAGAGCCAGACACAACTTAGCATCTAAACAGCAACAACAAAAATATCCAGAATAAGGGCAGAAGCAAGGACATCAAAGAAAAGTTGTTTAAATGCCAGTAGATGTGAAACTTCTATTAATTATGTTTAGATTGCAATTCTTCCATTTTCAGGACTCAAAGCCTGCAGAATTGACTGTAATGGTCTTCTAAGTTGAGTACAAATACCTTAAATGATGAAGGGTATTGCAGGATATGGATTAGGTAATGCTTATCTATGGATGGCTTCTGTGAACAGGATTCCTGATCAGGGACTTTTAAAACTAGCCAGATATCAAGCAAAAGTGTCCTAACAAGTGACAGTTGCAGAATTCAGAGAGGCAAGTTTTTTAACAACAAGGATGAGGGCTTTCCTGGAGGAGGAAATGGCAACCCACTCCAGTATTCTTGCCTGGAAAATCCTATGGACAGAGGAGTCTGTCAGGCTACAGGCCATGAGGTTGCAAAAGGGTCGGACACAACTGAGCCTCTGAGCACATCAGGGTTTCATTCAGCACCGGGAACTGGGTAACCAGTGAAGACTGGGAAACAAGACCAGAGCATCATTCCAGACTGAAGATTTGGCCTCTGTTTTCGGCATTTAGAGGAATGTGGATTGTCAGAAAATTAATCAATACCCTCATCTTTTAATCATCTTTACTAAGTGACTACAAAATTCACCTTGAGCCTCTTGTACTGAAGTTCTGTCTAGTACTTAATTTCTAATACATTAGTTTTTTTTAGATAGTAAATTTTATTTTGCTTTCTAAATTCCCCTCATTATAAAGCAACTATACTCCGATATATTTTTTAAAAAAGAATCAAGTAAAAATAAATAAATATAAATAAATAAATTCCCCTCTTACTTGCAGACTCTCATTTCAGTTTTGTATCCAGACTTTTTAATTTCTTTAGTCAAAGATTTTGGCAGCTATAAAAGCAAGAACAGCTCAAAGAAGCCTGTNTAAAAAAGAATCAAGTAAAAATAAATAAATATAAATAAATAAATTCCCCTCTTACTTGCAGACTCTCATTTCAGTTTTGTATCCAGACTTTTTAATTTCTTTAGTCAAAGATTTTGGCAGCTATAAAAGCAAGAACAGCTCAAAGAAGCCTGTCTTAAACAAAAGCCTAAGCAAAATAAAAGAGGATTATGATAGGAGAACTGGGACAGTAGGGGACAGAGCAGAGGGTCTTCAGAGCAGAGATGCAAGTTACTGCCAAATAGGAAGCAGAGAGGGCTTTTGATCTCTGTACCTGTTTAGAGCACCAGGCCAAGGCCATGCCTGTGGGTGGCCAGCCTCAAGAGAGATGTTGCTCTCCACTGGAAACAGGATAGCTTTTCTCTAACTAGTAGAACTCATGAACTATATTGTCAAAATGGTTTAGCACCAACAGATTTGTCTTAACCTCTGTTCAGCATTCATATTCCCAGAGGAAGTCTGGCTGATCTAGTAGAGATCACATTCTTACCAACGGCTGAGACTGGGAGGAAGGTGTGATAGCAGGCATTTCCACTAGAGCTCACTGCATCTCCATGCCTGGCTCATCACCTGACATGTACAGCCTGGCTCATCACTGCTCAAAAAAATGATTGCTGAATTTAAATATTCTAAGGAACCATTCACTTTTGATTGAAGGTGCATGTTGGTAAACAGTTAAACTGTTCTTAAGATCCTATTTGTCTGTTCTTTCAATTTGTTTTCAAATTCTTCTATGCTTCTACTTTTGTTAGAAATCTATGTTTGAACAGTTATTATCTCTATTTCTTCTATAGTCTCTAAGGTTAGCAAGTTACTTTTCCTCTGAAATGTCTTCTTTTCTCTTGGCCATGATTGAGCACACACAGTCAGTCTTGCATATTGCATCAGTTCAGTTCAGTCACTCAGTCGTGTCCGACTCTTTGCGACCCCGTGAATTGCAGCACGCCAGGCCTCCCTGTTCATTACCATCTCCCGGAGTTCACTCAGACTCGCGTCCATCAAGTCCATGATGCCATCCAGCCATCTCATCCTCGGTCGTCCCCTTCTCCTCCTGCCTCCAATCCCTCCCAGCATCAGAGTCTTTTCCAGTGAGTCCACTCTTCGCATGAGNGGCATGGCTGGCTGGTCATTGAAAAGCAAACCCTTACTTATCTATTTGGGTTATTCTACTCACTGTCCCTACCAGGATGGTGGGAATTACTGAAAGTTGAGATCTAGGTAAATAAAGTAAGAACCCTGATAGAGTTACTGCCTCAATGAAAGGGGGTTTAGACAAATTATACCCATCAACCCTGGGAAACAAATTGGGGAATTTGTCACTTAGCAGGGCTCTGGGTTGGAAAATTACAAAATCACTTCATCCATGAGAAAGTGAAATGCCGAGTCTGCATCTCACGTAATGTTAAAAATCAAATTTACACTACTGATTCCTGGATTTCTAATGAGAAATTCACCCTAAAAACTTGTTCTCTACTGGTAAAGCCCTCAACGTTCCCTGCAGATACAAATGCAAAATTACTCCATAATAACATTACCATAACCTTAGGTTTTATGGGATTTCTATGATATAAACAATCCACACCAGGATTTCACTGTCATTAAAAAATTACAAATAATAGGAAGAAACTTTCAACCATGAGGAAGAGTCAGCAGACACTACAAACAATAAAATTGCCAACCCCAGGAATGTCAAGCAGAACAGTAATCTGAAAGACACAGTAAGTCCGTTTAAATTTTTAAAGAGATTAAATAATTTAAATCAACCTGAAGGAACAGAATACTATGAAAATAAAAACAAGCCGATTTGAAAGAGAATCAAATAGAATGTCTGCCAACAAAAAATGTGGCCACAGAAAATAAAGGCTCAATATATATGTTAACAGATTAAACACCACTAAGGCTATGGTTTTCCCAGTGGTCATGTATGGATATGAGAGTTGGACTATAAAGAAAGCTGAANTCTTGATGAAAGTGAAAGAGGAGAGTGAAAAAGTTGGCTTAAAGCTCAACATTCAGAAAAGTAAGATCATGGCATCCGGTCCCATCACTTCATGGCAACTAGATGGGGAAACAGTGGAAACAATAGCTGACTTTATCTTTTTGGGCTCCAAAATCACTGCAGATGGTGATTGCAGCCATAAAATTAAAAGATGCTTACTCCTTGGAAGGAAAGTTATGACCAACCTAGACAGGTTATTAAAAAGCAGAGACATTACTTTGTCAACAAAAGTCCATTTAGTCAAGGTTATGGATGTGAGAGCTGGACTGTGAAGAAAGCTGAGTGCCGAAGAATTGATGCTTTTGAACTGTGGTGTTGGAGAAGACTCTTGAGAGTCCCTTGGACTGCAAGGAGATCCAACCAGTCCATCCTAAAGGAGATCAGCCCTGGGTGTTCATTGGAAGGACTGATGTTGAAGCTGAAACTCCAATACTTTGGCCACCTGATGTGAAGAGCTGATTCATTTGAAAAGACCCTGATGCTGGGAAAGATTGAGGGTGGGAGGAGAAGGGGACGACAGGACGAGATGGCTAGATGGCATCACTGACTTGATGGACATGAGTTTGGGTAAACTCCCAGGAGTTGGTGATGGACAGGGAGGCCTGGCGTGCTGCAGTTCATGGGGTCACAGAGAGTCAGACACGACTGAGTGACTGAACTGAACTGAACGGAATATTCCGTTGCATATATGTATCACAACTTCTTTATCCATTCATCTTTTGGTGGAGACATAGGTTGTCAACTTCCTTATTTTAAATGGCATGGTATTTGCATATACCTGTGCAGTTCTTCACGTATACTAGATATCATCTCTAGTTTACTTATAATACCCACTATAGTGTAAGTGTTGTGCAAGGTAAGTCACATGGCAAATCCAAGTTTTCTTCTTGAAACATTCTGGAAATTTTTTTCCAAACATTTTCAATCCACGGTTGATTGAATCCATGGATACAAAGCCTATAGTTACAGAGGGCCAATTGTAAATTGTAAATAGGTCTTAGAAACCTTAGCCTCTCCCCTATAAGCCTCCAGCCTCTCTACCCTTCCCCACCTCCTCGCCCCTTGTGACCTAAACCATATACATTGTGACTTAAAAGTCCTGTAAATGCTCATTTCAAAGTGCTCTAAGACACTGTTTCAGGAACCCCTTTAGTACTTCACTTGGAGAACCCAGTCAATGCTCGTCTTGTCTGGAAAGGTGAACCTTTCCATCTGGGGCTAGTTTTTTGTGTCTTAAAAACCTTACTTGCCTCTCCTGTCTTGTTTTGTTTTCCTTATATTTCTGAAAATTCGTGACTTTATTGTTATTTTTTTCTCCTGCTTTCACTTTCATCACGCAGTTATGTCGATCATTAAGAGTTCATTTGGCAGATGGGAACAGATGATTTAACAGTACCTTAAGGACATGGGATTTGTTTATTTCACACAATAGGTTCAAAAGTAGGTTGCTCAGGGCTGGTATGATACCTCAGTGATGTTCTCAGGCACCAGACTTTTTCTGTAGTTTGCGCTGCCATTCCTTCCGGGTATGCCTTTATCTTCTTTCTTATGGCCTCCTGGTTAAAAGGTAGCTGCTGCACCTCCTGGCCATATGTCTGAATTCTAGTCAAGAAGTTGAGGAGGAGAGAAGCAAAGGACTAGGCCAGCCAAATGTAATCTAATCTTTTTTTTTTTTTTTTTTTTGTCTTTAGATCAAGAGATACCAAAGCTCTCTCAGAAATCCCACCTAATAAAAGCTTGGGTCAGAACTCAGTGGGTCAGAGCTATATCACATGGTCAATAAGGAGGCTGGGGCATTTGGGGAACGTGGTAGGTTTTGGGTTGCTAACCAGCAAAAGCAATGGCCACACTGTGCCCTTAAATTTGTTTTAAAGTATACCTTTTAATTAATCAATTATTTTTTGGCTGCTCTGGGCCTCCGTTGCTATGCAAAGGCTTTCTCTAGTTGAGGTCAGGTCCTCTCTACTTGGGATGCATAGGTTTCTTATTGTGGTGGAAGACCCCTGGGGGCGTCACCTGTCTGCCTTGGGTTTCTCTGGTGGCTCAGATGGTAAAGAGTTGGACATGACTGAGCAACTAGCACGTGGGTTCTGGGATGCATGGATTCAGGAGTTGCGGTGCATGGGCCTAGTTGCCCTGTGGCACGTGGAGTCCTCCTTGACCAGGGATAAAACCTGCCTCCCCTACATTGGCAGGTGGATTTTAAACCACTAGACCACCAGGGAAGTGCCATTAAATTCTTAAACACATGGTATATTCAGATTTTCAAGGATAGTCTATAGGGAAAACCGGAGAAAGGATTAGAGAAGGCAACTCTGATGAATAAATATTAGACCTAAACTAATATTGGTACATTATAGTGTTCTCTCATCTAACCAAAAAAGTGATTTCCAAAAAGTATTAGCACTTTTTAAGGAAAAAGTTATCAGGACTTTTATTAATAGCAGGTTTCTTGAAGCTAAAAGAACGTAAACAAACATTCAGTTTTCATCAGATTCATGTAGGACCAACTAAAAATAAAAGATACATGTGAGGCTGGTGAACTTAAATATATTCAAGCACTGATGTCTGTTAGACTTGATTTCTCTAAGGTGAGGGGGATTTGGGTGGTTGTAATTATCTAACATGCAGTTTTCATACTGTTATCATAATAGTATCTCATAACCAAAATATATACATTTGCTGATGAAATGAGCTGTTAGTTTTTCTTCAAAATGAGATAAGAATCAATGATTTGCCTTTCGTTGCTAGATTACAATGAAATCAACAAAAACATATAAATTTTCTATTTTTTTGACATTATGCCAGATGCCTCAGTTATAAAATCATTTTCACAAGATTTTATTTGACCTATTAAATTTACAAATGAAAGACTTTTATAGCCTGTATAGTATCCTTCCCTTCTCCTGCATCTGGTTTGTCTTTCTTTGCACCAAGAAAGATGGTGCTTTACAACTCAAAGAGATTAAATTTGAGGGTGACATCTTCTTGGGCACTCCAATCCATCACATCAGAGAACCCAATTACCTTAGTGATCATTGACTAACTACTGCTAAGAAAATCTCCAAAATGTTGTCCTTCCAAGCCAAGGCCAAAGTACAAATAAAGCTTTCAGCTAACCAAAGTGCCCTACAGTTTCAGCCTCTATTTGCAAAGAGATCCTTTAAAGTCTGCTGCTCTGTTTTACTGCTTGCTTTTCCAACAGAAGAACCAGTCCCAGGGTGTGATCACTTGTCCACTGTGAAGAGGTGCTGGTTGTCTGTAATCCCTGCTGGGTATCACCACGCTTATGTGAACTCTTTCACCCTGGCCTCACGGAGAGGGGATGCAGGAAGTCAGTTGGGGGAGATAACAGCCTTCTCTATATCTAGAATAAAATAAGGCGAGTCTTCTCTGTATGTAGTCTTCTCTAAACTTCTCTGTGTTTACCTCTAAGCAGAGATGGTAGGGTGAGATTTTCCTCATGGGACTTGTACCTGTAGCCATGCCAATTCAGACCTAATAGTTTATAAGTACCAAGTCAGTATGAGTGAAACTTTTCAAATCTAAGCTTTGGCATATTCCCCCGCCCTACCCCCAAAGAGCAAATAGATCACTTTGGGAGTGAGTGAGAGAGAGAGAAGAAAAGAGAAGTTTAAGAGCTGAGCATTGGGGACACAGCGACATTTTAAGGTTGAGATGGGAAGGGATATTCATCCATGGTGTATTTCTTATACTTGAAATTAAGCAATGGTGCACTGTTTGTAAACATGTAAGATTTTGCTATTAATAAGTTGGTAAAGTAGGTCCCTATTACAAAAGTGGCATAGATAAAATGCAATGATGCACCTAACGAAGCCAAACCAAAAGAGCAAGTGAAAGGTGGAAATAAGCTTAGAACTTAGGACCATGGTCTGCTAAGAGTACCACAGAATCTACTTTATTATTTGTGATCATGTATTTTTTTACATACATGCATGTCACTGAATTATCGAAACTCCCATCATCTCCTTACTTTAGGTCTCGTGAAGAACATTGGTGTTCATAAAGTCATTTAGCAAAGACTTTTAAAATCTCTGCTTATTCTGGGGACTGTGCAATGTACGGACAAAGATGAATCAGACATGTCTCTTTAGATGTGACATTTAGGAGCTCACATATGGAAGACAACTTCAAAGACAGATATTTAGAGTAATGGTTAAAATACAGAGTGATCTGGACCCCAGGAAGCAGATGTGGACCAGAATGGTGAGGCAGTGTAGGAGAATAGTGAGCAGCATGAATTCTGATGTCAGACTTCCCAGGTTCAAGTCCTGCTACTGCTAAGTCGCTACAGTCATGTCCGACTCTGTGCAACCCCATGACAGCAGCCCACAGGCTCCCCCATCCCTGGGATTCTCCAGGCAAGAACACTGGAGTGGGTTGCCATTTCCTTGACCAATGCATGAAAGTGAAAAGTGAAAGTGAAGTCACTCAGTCGTGTCCGACTCTTAGCAACCCCATGGACTGCAGCCCACCAGGCTCCTCTGTCCATGGGATTTTCCAGGCAAGAGTGCTGGAGTGGGGTGCCATTGTCCTGGACACAGCTTAATAGCACTGTGACCCTAGGCAAGTTACTTAGTCTCTCCTTACTTGAAAAATAGGTGTAATAAGACTGCTTAGCTTTTTTTTTGCGGGGGGGGGGGGGGAACANCCCACCAGGCTCCTCTGTCCATGGGATTTTCCAGGCAAGAGTGCTGGAGTGGGGTGCCATTGTCCTGGACACAGCTTAATAGCACTGTGACCCTAGGCAAGTTACTTAGTCTCTCCTTACTTGAAAAATAGGTGTAATAAGACTGCTTAGCTTTTTTTTTGCGGGGGGGGGGGGGATAAGCATTGTAATAAGTTTAATGAACTTACAACATTGAACACTTCACAGTAAATGCTGTGTGAGTTTTGACTATTATTATCATTGCTACATGGAAGTCCCCAAAATAAGTGAGATCACCTTTCCTCTGAGGGTGGAAATTTCACAAAATAGATGCCATGATAAGGGTCATAAAGAATGAACAGAGATTATCAGAGAGTGAGAGGGATGCTCCAGGAAGACAGAGAAGCACATGCAAAAGGGCAATAATTGAGTGTGACTGATGTTGCCTGTGTCTGAGTTGTGGGAGGGAGAGAAACTGAAATTAAAGTTAGGGTGTAGGATCCTCCCTGGGGATCAGATGGTAAAGAACTTGCCTGTAATGCAGGAAACCTGGGTTCAATCCATGGGTTAGGAAGATCCCCTGGAGAAGGGAATGGTTACCCACTCCAGTATTCTGGCCTAGAGAATTCCATGGACAAATCCTGTGCCCCAGTCCACGGGATCGCAAAGAGTTGGACATGACTGAGTGACTAACACATAGGCCTCCTATGCCATGCAAAGGAGCTTGGACCTTAAAAATCCTGTACATGAAGAAGAAGCTATGAACCCTTCTAAATAAGAATCATGGAATCTGATTCATGATGGTTCAACATGGAACTACCATAAAAAAATTGATTAGAAAGGTGTGAATCTGAAACAAACTTTCAGCTATCATTTATTCACTGATTCCTAAGTGAATAAGCCCACTGATTCTGGGCTTTAAAAATATGTATAGGAAATTTTCTCTCCTTTTCAAAAAAAATTGTGTTTTTAATTGGAAGGTAATTGCTTTACAATTGTGTTGGTTTCTGCTATTCAACAAAGGGAATCAGCTAAACGTATCCATGTACCCACTCCCTCTTGAGCTTGCCTTTCCCCTACCTCACCCCCTCTAGGTCATCACAGAGCCCTGATCTGAGCTCCCTGGGCGGCTTCCTAGCAGCTGTCTGTTTTACCCTTGGTAGTGTACTCTCTGTGCCAATGCTACTCTCCCAGTTCGCCCCACCCTCTCCTTTCCCTGCTGGGTCCACAAGTCCATTCCCTCTCTGTCTCTATTCCTGTCCTGCAAATAGATTCATCAGTACCATTTCTCTAGATCCCGTGCATAAAGATCTGGAACCTATGTGAGAGGCAGGGATAATACAGTTAGATGTAGTTTAGTTTGACGTGTTCTTCTTGACTATGACTGACACAGTATAAGGGCACTTTGTTTTTGTTCAGTCGTTGTGTCTGACTCTTTGTGACCCCATGGACTGTAGCACGCCAGGCTTCCCTGTCCTTCACTATCTACTGGAGTTTGATCAAACTCGTGTCCACTGAATTGGTGATACTATCGAACCATCTCCTCCTCTAAGAGCACTAGGAAAGTAAAATTAATTCTGGTAGGTAGGGGGACCAGGGCACATCCCTGGGGAGGAGGCACACCGATGCGTAATCACATCTGTGATCATGGACTAGAACACATCGAGAGTGGTTTCAGTAGCATGTGATGGGAGAACACGTAGAAAGGAAGAGTGAAAGTCTGAATGCCACATAAAGTAAGGTTGGCCTTTATTCAGTAGGCAGCAGGAAACTATCAAAGATTTCTTAAACATGGGAAAGGCATTATAGTTGTGTGGAAAATCTTGGACTTCACAGACTGACAGACTTGAGTTCAAATCCCAGTGTAGCAATTTGTGAATTGTATGACCCTGGCAAGTTCCCCAAGCCTTTCTAAGCCCCCATTTCCTCATGGGGCTGTTAATAGGACTTATTTTGTCTTGTCGAGTTTAGTGAGGATTAAACGAGTAAATAAATAAATGGAAAGTACTTGGAATAGTGCCTGGGAAGTACTTACCACTAAATAAATAATTGTCATTCTTTTAGTTATGTCTGTGCTTTTGAAAGGTAGTTCTGGCAGGGGCACCGTAGCAGAGAGATTAGAAGCAGGAAGACTGGTTAGGAGGCTGTAAAAGTCCAGGCAGAGGGAGTGGGCAGCAGTAGGCAGAGACATTGTCTAAACAGGCACGATAGGACATATTTGAGGTACATTTCAGGGCCAGCGGGAACAGGGTATGGCTAATTAGAAGGTGGTGGGAGCAGGGGTGGGGAAGAAAAGCAGAGAGAGTGAGGTCTTTGCTAAAGATGACTCAGCTTTTTCATCCAGGTGCTTAGAAGAATGGTGAGGCCTCATCTGAAATACAAAATAGGAGAAAGTGTGGATCTGGAAAAAAATTAATTAGATTTCTATGAGTTATATGTAGACAGCCAGATGGAAGGCTGGGGTGGGGGACAGATGAAAGCACAGGTCTAGAGAAGAGAAATCTAGGCTGGAAAAAGATATTAAAAAAAAAAAATTTATTTATTTATTTTTGGCTGCACTGGATCTTCATTGCTGAAAGTGAAAGTTGCTCAGTTGTGTCTGACTCTTTCGACCCCGTTGACTATACAGTCCATGGAATTCTCCAGGCCAGAATATTGGAGTGGGTAGCCTTTCCCTTCCCCAGGGGATCTTCCCAACCCAGGGATCAAACCCAGATCTCCTGCATTGCAGGTGAATTCTTTACCAGCTGAGCCACAAGGGAANCCAGGCCAGAATATTGGAGTGGGTAGCCTTTCCCTTCCCCAGGGGATCTTCCCAACCCAGGGATCAAACCCAGATCTCCTGCATTGCAGGTGAATTCTTTACCAGCTGAGCCACAAGGGAAGCCCTTAAAAAATAATTTGATGTATTTATTTTTGGCTGTGCTGGATCTTCATTGCTGCTCGGGCCTTTGTCTAGTTGTGGCGAGCAGGGGCTACTCTGTGGCTGTGATGTGGTGGCTTCTCTTGTGAAGCACGGTCCCTAGAGCATGTGGGCTCAGTGGTTGTGGCTCCTGGGGCTCTAGAGCACAGGCTCAATAGTCACGGCGCATGGGCTTAGCCACTCTGTGGCATGTGGGATCTTCCCGGATCAGGGATCAAACCTGTGTCTTCTGCATTGGCAGGTGGATCCTTTACCACCGAAGCACCAGGAAAGCCCTGGAGATAGATATTTTGAAATGATTTATATATAGATCAGGGGTCAGCAAACTTTTTCTGAAAAGTGCCAGATGGTGAATAATTTAGGCTTTGGGGGCAAAATAGTACCTGCTGCAACTGTTCAACTGCCATCCTAGTATCAGAGCGGCCAAGGAGGGGCTAGCTGTGTGCTAATAAAACTTTATATCATAGACTGCTGGCTGGATTGGCCCATGGACTGTGGTGGGCCAGCCCCTGTTATAGGTGGGAAGGACCCGAGGGTGAATGAGCTTGTGTAAGGAGAGGGAGAGAGCTGACCCTGGAGCACAGGGAAGCACCGTGAGCACCACGACTCGGGGTGGATGGGCGGAGGGGGTCAGTGAAGTCATCGTTGAGGATGTGCTGTCCTCGCTAGAGGTCTTTCAGCATCTTCCTGGTAGCACAAGGATTTGCTGAAGACACTGAAACTATATAGTCATGCCCTATTTAATCCTAAGGGAAGGCCTGTTGGAAGGTGGTAAAGAAAGGGAGAGTGATGAGCATTTTAACACAGGTGCCAGACTGCCCACTTTACGAGGTTTAACCTCACATGTCCTGAACAAACTTTAATTATCCCTCCCCTTTTGGTCTTCCGTTTCCTATTCCCATCCCCTCCCTCTCCTTCCAACGTTGTTCCTTTTCCTTTCTCACTCCCCACCCTGACGTGCCCACCATAATACCAGGTGGGTTCCATGATAATCATCGAGCCGGCTATTATGAGCAGTATAAACAAATGACAAATCTCTGGGCGCAGGAAAGGTAACAAGAGGCTGATCAGTAGGTCTAGTTATCTTTCCTTCATGTTTATTGCAGTCTGCTGCAGTTATTTCTAAGGGCCTGACATTGATCGACAGCTTCTATTAAGGCCTATCCAGGGCAGCTGGATTGAACAGATACATTAAATAAAGCAGTTATTGCTTTTCATTGCCTTTCCGTAAAATATCACTGCTAAATAGCTTCTGCCATCAGATGCAGTTAGGTACATGGTTTTAATTTGAGGGACTGCTTTATAACACTGCACAATTGACACTGGCCTTTGTTTCCCCTACAATAATGATTGTGTACATCCTGGAGAATTGATGGGCTGTCCTTTGAGGTGGTGTTGGAAGGAGGCGGGGGCTCGGGGCTCCAGCTTTGTTGTTCTCTGTCTCTCTCTCTTTATACATGCCAGGTTTGTCACTTGTTTGCAGCACGGGCAGGAACAATGTCAAGCGAGGGCCCTTATCTCAGGATGTTGTAATGTAGGGACTGTAAGGCTTCGCCTGGAGACGAGATAAGAGCAACCTTACAAGCCTGGAGGAAGCCAGGGTGGGAGGGGTGTGGGCGTGTGATTGAGACAACAATGAGAGCTGTCGGGTGCCTGTTACAGCTCTTTCTGGTGCCACAGAAATATATGCATGTGGCACAGTGCATAACAAGCATGAAAATAAAAGTCTGGAATGTTCATCTAATAATGATGTATTTGGAGCAGGATTATGCTGCCCAATGATATTCTTGTTTTATCTCTGGGCTAAACGCTAGGGCAGCTGTGTGCTTTGGCACAGTCTTCTGTCCCTCCTTTTGTGTCCTGCATATTAATCCTTTATTGAAGTAATTAAATGTGAGCTTAATGGCAATGAGCTGGCAGAATGAACGTACAATTGAATTAGCAGTTATGATTGGGAGCATGCTACAAAATGAACTAAATGCAATTACTGTAGGCATTTCTTTCTCCAAGTCAAATCTGGCTACATGACATGACTTAATTAGAGGTGGTGAGATACACTTACAGCCTGGTCCCCTAGTGGGCTGTCTGAATTTCAGTTAGAGCTTCCATCCAACCCTGTAGTTGCCCCTGGCCCCACACTTATTCAGATTCTGCTTGGCAAAGACTCTTTCCTGATCCAGTTCTCCTGCCGTGAAAGGTCTGACTTTCCATAGCCAAAACGGGAGCTGATGGAGACAGCTTCCGGAGGTTCTAACTCGGAAAAGTCTCTGCTGGTCATTGGTTCAGCTGCTTGTTCAGGTGAGTGAGAGCCAAAACCACAGCCAGACCCAGCAAGCTTTGTGAACAGAGAGAGGCCAAGTCCCCTGCATCCACAGCAGAACTTTACTTGGAGAATGAACTACACTTTAAACCTTTAGTTCTCAGGCACTTAAGTGACTCCTGGGTAGAGGGCCAGCTTCGAGTTCAGCAGAGGAGACCTGGAGAGACTGTGGAGTTCTTGAGGGCATACCTAGGCAAGCACTGATTGCCTGCAACACATTGCTCCATGAAGAACTCCAGATAAAAAGAAATGCTAATGTATTATGCCATCTTTACTTAGAGCTTTTGTCAGTTCAGTTCAGTTCAGTTGCTCAGTTGTGTCCAACATTTGGCGACCCCATGGACTGCAGCATGCCAGGCTTCCCTGTCCATCACCAACTCTTGGAGCTTGCTCAAACAAATGTCCATTGAGTTGGTGATGCCATTCAATCATCTCATCCTCTGTTGTCCCCTTCTCCTCCTGCCTTCAATCTTTCCTAGCATCAGGGTCTTTTCC
>SJYV01054206.1:0-14293 GCA_006410875.1 Neotragus pygmaeus
GCCATGGCTGGAAATATTTTTGATTATCACGACTGAAGGAATTGCTACTGGCATCTAGTGAGTAGAGGCTGGGGTGTGACTAAAGATTCAATAAGGCTCAGGACGGCCTGCCCACAACAGACGAATCTCAGCCAAAGTTTGACGAGCGCCATGGCTGAGAAGACTGGTCTAGATAGGCAGACTGGCTTTCGCAGACACTGGGAAACCAAGGTGGATCCATCTGCCTTTCCCTGGGCTTCGGCTGAAGGGTGGACCACACAGCGTTCAGCCGAGCAGATGGCCACGCCTGGTGCCCTCAACACATTCTGCCGACGTGGGGGTAAGAAAGCGAAAGACAATGATTTTCACTAACTGGTGTGACCCACCGCCAAATCTCAAGGGAAGGAAAATGAAACACACCCCAAGAAACTCTGTTTATGGTGCAGGAAGGGTTTAGTGACTTCACCGCTCAGATTACCACTCGGATATCAGTTTCAGCATCATCAACCTCCAATTTCCTGTTTTGCTTATCTTAGAATTACTTTTTTTTTTATGTTTGCACAGCCCATATGGCTTTGGCTTCAAGTTGATTAGATATGGAACTGGTTCATAATGGATTAGAATGCAGGATTTGTTTGCTTTGTAATATTTTAAGAAAGAAATGAAAGAAGCCATAACGATGGAGAGAGATATTTTATATTTACAGTCTTATTCTTTTTTCATTACCGGAAAAGACAACTTATTTAGGAATGTGGATTATGGTTCTTGGTCACTTTTTGATTTGTGTTTCACTTTAGGGTTTTCCTGAGTTACAAATCCCTGCAGATTTGTGAGACTTAAAGTGTTTCACTTGTACATTTATTTTTCCTTTTAGCCTTTTTCTCCCCCCAACCCTATTTTTTTCTTTCTTTACCTCTCCATTAAATGTTTTCCTATAAGCCAATCCATGTGTCAGCTTTTCCTGCGTTGCCTGTACAGTTGGAAATATGCGAATCTGTTCTGTGAAACCAATGGCCCTGGCTGTTAAACACCGATCCACAGTGCATTGACACCCAGCATCTGGATGGCCTAGTTCAGCTCATATTTTGGTAAATATGTATTTTTTTTGATCATTTCAAACTACCGTGCAAAGCCACATCCTGCCGTTTGTTAGAAGCTCAGAGGAGCGCGACATATCGCACATGGCTCTGTGGGCTGTGGAGGAAGTCTGCAGGGCTGGTTCCGTGGCCAGGAGACCATCAGGGCCATCTCCACACACCCTCATGGCTCAGAAGATGAGCTGCTTTCAGGACCAGGACTGAGAGCTTGGATTCCCGGGGTTTTCTGAGTCATAGAGTTAGAGGTCTTTCACAGATTTCAACATAACCCATCTTTAGGATCTTGTTGTTGTTGTTGAGTCACTCAGTTGTGTCCAACTCTTTGTGACCCCATGGACTGCAGCACGCCAGGCCTCTCTGTCCATCATCAACTCCTGGAGTTTACCCAAACTCATGTCAATTGAGTCAGTGATGACATCCAACATCTCATCCTCTGTCGTCCCCTTCTCCTCCTGCCTTCGATTTTTCCCAGCATCAGGGTCTTTTCCAATGAGTCAGCTCTTTGCATCAAGTGGCCAAAGTATTGGAACTTCAGCCTCAGCATCTGTCCTCCCAGTGAATATTCAGGACTGAGTTCCTTCAGGATCTTACATCATTGTTAGAAACTGCATGTGTAGTCACAGACTGAGAAGCTGGGATCAAGATCGAAGATGTTTTTGTCTAATAGCCCTGGATCCCCATCTCCTGCAGGGTAACCAGACCAATGCTCGTGGGACTTCATAGGCAGTTGTTGTGGGTTGGGTCTGCCCAGATCAAGTCCTAACCCCTCATACCTGGGAATGTGACCTTATTTGGAAATAGGGTCTTTGCAGATATAATTAAGATGAAAGTTATAGGAAGACGAGAATGGACAGACACATACAGCAGAAGCCGCCAAGTAAAGGCACAGACACGTGGAGGGAAGATGGTCATGTGACAATAGAGGCAGTGATGGGAGCTATGTTGCTACAAGCCAGGGGATTCCAAGGATGGCCAGCAACCACCAGAAATGAGGAGAGAGGCATGAGCCCCCAAGAAAAATTCAGTCCTGTCCACAACTTAATTCTGGATTTCTGGCCCTTAAAACTGTGAGAGAATAAACTTCTGCTGTTTTAAGTCACTCAGCTTGTTGTACTTTGTTATGGAAGCTCTCAGTTCAGTTCAGTTCAGTCGCTCAGTCGTGTCCAACTCTATGGAAGCTCTAGGAAAGTAATTTTCCTACATAGCATATTAAAAAGCTGAGACATTACTTTGCCAACAAAGATCCATCTAGTCAAAACTATAGTTTTTCCAGTTGTCATGTATGGATATGAGAGTTGGACTATAGAGAAAGCTGAGTGCTTTATAAAGAATTTCAAAGAATTGATGCTTTTGAACTGTGGTGTTGGAGAAGACTCTTGAGAGTCCCTTGGACTGCAAGGAGAGCCAACCAGTCAATCCTAAAGGAAATCAGTCCTGAATATTTATATTAAGGACTGATGCTGAAGCTGAAACTCCAATACTTTGGCCACCTGATGTGAAGAACTGATTTCTTGGAAAAAGATCCTGATGCTGGGAAAGACTGAAGGCGGGAGAAGAAGGGAATGACAGAGGATGAGATGGTTAGATGGCATCACCAACTCAATGGAGTTTGAGTTTGAGCAAGCTCTGGGAGTTGGTCATGGACAGGGAAGCCTGATGTGCTGCAGTCCATGGGACCCCAAAGAGTCGGACATGATTGAGCAACTGAACTGACAGAGGAAAGTAATACAGTAGTGCTAATTTATTATTATTATTACTCATTTGGAGAAATGAAGGGATTCTTCAACTTCCAATTTCTAGGAGAAGCTGAGAGCTGAATATGTTTAGCCTGGAACAATTAAATTCAACTTGTGTTTTAAAAAATGAGTGGGAAAACTTATTGGTAGTGGTTAAATGGATATTATGAATTAATAATACAGGGGTTGGGGTTGAGTATAGATATTTGTGTTTTTAATCAGAATGAAGAACTAGGCAAGGCACAGATACGGTTCTCACTCTTGATTCAGTCTCTGGTGTTAACTAGTTAGTCGGAGAACTAGTCAAGCAGGACAAGACTTGCAGATCATTGAATTCTTTGGTTGCACGGAGTTCAAAATATCCTTGATTTACCATGGCCGTTGAAATCAATGGATTAAAAAAAAACAAAACCTCATTCGCTGGAAAATTGTTTTGGAGCTGCATCCTTCCTCTTGATTTCCGAGTTCAGAAATGTAATTCTACAGTAAAGTTGATAGTAAATTAGTTTGTTGATTGTCACTAACCTGTACTCAGTCCCCCCTGCAGCTTCCTCAGAGTGGAAAATGTATCCAAGTATCTTACATGTTAATCACAGGAATGTATTGGCTGCTGGAAATAGTTTTCTGGTTTCTAGGAATAGTTCTATCTCTAGCCCTCAGTTTGTTGAGATCCCATTATACATAAAAGGGAGAAAGAAAAGAAAATACCATTTCACCTTCAGGCATGAATCTAGGATGATGAGTCTTATTAAATTCCATATCAGGGCCTTAAACCTCAAAACGCAGGGTCCACTTCGATGCCTGTGGCTGACCCTGTAGTGGTCTGTGCTGTGTGTCTGACTCTTTTGCACCCCCTGGACTGTAAGAGCCACCAGGTTCCTCTGTCTCTGGACTTTCCCAGGCAAGAATACTGGAGGGGGTTGCCATTTCCTCCTCCAGGGAATCTTCCTGACCCAGGGATCGATCCCGCGTCTCCTGCGTATGCATTGGCAGGCGGATTCTTTACCACTGCGCCACAGTCTGGCAGTGCCATAGTGGTTCTCCAGGGGCCACTGTCCCGAATGGACTCCTTGTACTGGAAAGGAAGACCATGGCGCCTCTAGATAGGGGTTGTGTAGACACGAGCAGACTGTACAGCTGCTTTTAGCTGCTTGGGTGCATTAGCTTCAGGGTTTCTAGTATCCCATCCACAAAATGCTGATGTTCAACTGGGCAGGCAACATGTAGCTACTGGGCACCTGGAAAAGGAGATAACCTGGCACCAAGGGGGTATCTGTGGGAGCTGGGCCAGTGACACCAAAGCCCTTGTGGAGATATTTTAGGCTGGCTCACACTGTAGGTGTGGACTTGCTGCGGTTATTGGATGGGCTAGTTGCTGGGGGTCTGGGGAGGAGAAGAATCCAGTAGAGGGAAAGAGGGAGTGGCCTATGTTGGGAGAAGGGGAGAGGTGACAGATACGACAGAAGAGAGAACACGGGCTTCCCAGTTCCCACCTACAGGCAGCAGATCAGAGGGACGGAGTGGATTCCCACCTAGCCCATCCAGGCAGCAGGTCAGAGGGACCGGGTGGATTCCCACCTAGCCCATCCAGACAGCAGATCAGAGGGATGGGGTGGGGAGGAAGGTGGGAGGGGGGTTCAGGACAGGGACACAGATGCACCCAAGGCTGATTCATGTCAGTGTTCAGCAAAACCCACTGCAATCAATTCAGTTCAGTTCGGTCCCTCGGTCATGTCTGACTCTTTGCGACGCCATGGACTGCAGGCCTCCCTGTCCATCACCAACTCCTGGAGTTTACCCAAACTCATGTCCATTAAGTCAGTGATGCCATCTAACCATCTCATCCTCTGTCATCCCCTTCTCCTCCTGCCTTCAATCTTTCCCAGCATCAAGTTGTTTTCAAATGAGTCGGTTCTTCACATCATGTGGCCAAAGTATTGGAGTTTCAGATTTAGCATCAGTCCTTCCAATGAATATTCAGGACTGATTTCCTTTAGGATGGACTGGTTGGATCTCCTTGTAGTCCAAGGGACTCTTTACAATATTGTTAAGTAATTAGCTGCCAATTAAAATAAATTAAATAATTTAAAAATATCTCTAACAAACATTTACAACTATTTTTTTGATGTTAAAAAAAAAACAGAGAAAATAGCTACCTGCACTAACCAACTCTTCTGGGGTATAAATACGAAGGGCAACTGAGGAGCACCATACTTTAAGAGGAGAAATGGACCAAGCAGGAGGACCTAGATGATGAAAAAAAAAACAACAAACAAAAACTAATGCAAGAGAAAGAATAGATAAACGAGGCAACAGAGAAGAGCTCAAAATAAAATTTCTATCCAACCTTCCAACAGGTATATTAGAGGAATTTTTGAAGGTATCCCAATTGTAAAATGAGAACAGTTGCTCTGAAAATGGAGCACTTAGAGAATAAGGAAGAGTTCTTGACATTGAAAACTATTATTATCAAAATAAAACCTGTAATAAAAGACTTGGAAGGAAGAACAAATGCAGTCTTCCAGAATAAAAAGATGGAAATTAAGAAAGAAAATGTAGATGACATAGAGGATCAATTCAGTAAGTCCAGTATATTCAAAAATTAATTAATTTATTTTAATTGGAGGATAATTACAATATTGTGGTGGTTCTTGCCGTACATTGACATGAATCAGCCACAGGGGTACATGTGTCTCCCCATCCTGAAGCCCCCTCCTCCCCTCCCCCACAGACCACCAGTCCACCCTGCACAAAGTGGCCAAAGCGATCCTGCTGAAGGGCACAGCACACTGCCTAGGCCAAAAGGTACCTTTGATCAGTTCTCTTTGTCCGGTGGTAGAAGCCGAGGTTGGTGGAATCCTTATCTATAAAATGAATCAACAGTAGTGATGTGATGGACTAGCTGGTCTAAAAGCTTAAAGCTCTCCCATCCCATGAAATTCCCTAAAACAAAACCTATCGGGGAGGACTACTCTTGCATCCTTCTCCAAATGAGGAAGCAAAGCACTGAGAAATTAAATGATCATGCCAGAGTCCTGCTCGTATCACCATGCTGAAGTCCAATAGACAGTCTCCAAAGGACAGAGACCAGGGGCCTCACTGGATATAACAAAGCTCCACAATGGGCCCTCATTTCCTCTCCAGATCTATTTCCTACCATAGTCCAACCCCACCCTACACATTCATATGCACTCATACATACATCCTAGGGCTTCCCAGGTGGTACTAGTGGTAAAGAATCTGCCTGCCAGTGCAGGAGATAAAAGAGACATGGGTCTGATCCCTGGGTCAGGAAGATCCTCTGCAGAAGGAAATGGCAACCCACTCCAGTATTCCTGACTGTAAAACTCCATGGACAGAGGAGCCTGGCATGCTGCAATCCACGGGGTCACAAAGAGTCAGATACGACCGAGAGACTGAACACAGCACGGAGACCGTAGACCTTGGGCCCTAGTTGTGCCCACATCTGCACCCTTCCTCAAACAGACCATGGCCTTTGCAGACTTGCTTTCTATTCCTGTGCCTTTCTTTCAGCCAAAAGCAGCCTTCTCAGCACTATTATCAAATTAGCGAAGTTCCCGTTTATCCCTCCCATGATCCTCCCGCCCCACAAATCCCTACTACGGCCTCACTCAGCCCTTTCACGTCAGGCATGCTGCCCCCTTCACCTCCAGACCAGGAATACCACATAGGGTAGACTTCAACATCCAGCAAACAAATCAGCGTCATCGTGGTGATAAACAGCGAGAGATCGCAGGCACTGTGAGCATCACTCTATAAGAGTTAGCTCACCTGAGTCTCATAAAAACCCTATGACGTAGACTGTATCACCATCCCGCCTTACTCATGAGCACAGAGGGTCACACAAACAGTAAGGAGGGAAACAAGTCTGCGGGACTCCAGAGGTGAATCATTTAGTCTTCATGCTGCAGTAGGGGACAGAGTCTAGTGGCAGGCCACGGCTGCTGTTTCCTAGAGCATATGCCTATAAAGCTTAGCTATTAAATGCAGGTGTGTTAATTGTTCAGTCATGTCTGACTCTTTGTGACCCCGTGGAGTGTAGCTCGCCAGGCTCCTCTGTCCATGGGATTCTCCAGGCATGAATACTGGAGTGGGTAGGCATTTCCTTCTCCAGGGAATCTTCCCAAACCAGGGATCAAACCCAGATCTCCTGCATTGCAGGCAGATTCTCTATCATCTGAGCCACCTGGGAAGCCCATAAAAGGCCTATCACCCACATAAAAACAGTAATAACTCAGAACCTAGTTACAAAATGGTGACCACTGTGAAATCTGCCTTAAAAAAAATGACTGCTACTGGTCACCAAGTCTGTCAGTTGCCAAGATGGATAAAACACGAACAAGGTCGTATCTGACCCCAAGGATCTCTTCGATCCAGTGAGGAAAAGAAGGTAACATTACATACATCTCATAACATTGCCCACTTTATGAAATATCACTTTTGTCCTTGAATTGAACATTTGTCCTTCAAACAGTACCATAAATTAACTGGCTGTATGCCAAACTGCTGGTTCTAGATCAGCACTAGCTCTTAACATGAATTCAACCTCCCTCTTCCAAAATTAGTAGGAATTTTGCAAAAATCTTTTGATTTACAGATATTGCACAAGGTTGTGCTGACTGCCTTTGGACTCAATACAAGAGAAAGAAAAACATGGGGAAAAGGATCTGCTCTCAAGCTAAGAGGGAAAAGCTTTCTTAAAAGGAGACAGGGAGCCCTGGGTGCAAGCTTTCTAACTAGTATTAAATCATCATGGTAATCACCATAGTCATCATGGCTAACTTCCTTATATCAGAAGCCCTCCATCTTACTAGGGACAAGACTGATTATTAAGAATACTATTTCCTTGAATTCAAATCAAGGTGAGAAGAAGCCAGAAAATTTTTTTTAATGTCTTCATGTTCAGTTTTAAAACAGAAACATTTGTGTAAATAATTCAGATGATTCAAATCATATTTTAAGATTTAAGAACACAGTGAAACACTCATAATTTTAATTAAAAGAGCTGGATTCAAAAGGATGCTCGGTATGTCCCTAAGCATATAACGACTGATGCATATGTGTGTCTGCACTAGACTGATATGCTAAATTGTTGACAGCAATATTTGCGTGATAGAACTAAAGACAATTTTTATCTACCTCTTTGTACATTGTTATACTTTACAGATATTCTGTTCTTCACACACCAAGTTCTTAAAATCAGAAAAAGTAGATCTATATCTGAAAACATATTCAACTTTAAATAAATTGGCAAGGAAGACAGTCATTAATTTCAAAGCAATAAAGCTTAGTCATGTATCTTTCAACNTCAGGTTCGATCATTGAATTGGGGAGATCCCATGGAGGAGGGCATGGCAACCCACTCCAGTATTCTTGCCTGGAGAATCCTCATGGACAGAGGAGCCTGGCGGGCTACAGTCCACAGGGTCACAAAGAGTCAGAGAAGAGTGAAGTGACTTAGCATGCACACACCACTCTGAAACCCTTGTGTGGGGACGTTTCTTCTCTGGCCTTGAGACCTCTGAATCCGGTCTGTCCAAGGGCTCTGGGACTGGGAGAAAGGGCAAGTCAGTCGATGCCCCAGGGGAACCTGCTTCCTTTGACTCTATCACAGAAGGAAGACAGAGAGACCCGGAAGTGCTGGCGAAGGCTCAGAGCGTCGGGCCAGGAATTTACAAGGATGCTGCTGGCCGAGCCTTGTTGTTCTGATGCCCTGGGTCGTGTCGTCATGCAGGGAGGCCCCCATGCCTGCCAGAGACCTTTGGCTGACCAGGCTGCAAGGCAGAGGCACTGGTCCTTCCCTTCCTTGCTTGTGGGTTACTGGAAGTTTCTGGAAGGAACAGCCTTTAGAGAGAGGACTGGAATTGGAGTGAAGACCCCAGGTTCCAATCCAGTGCACGCTGCCATCAAGTGCCCCGTGACCTACAGCAACCCAGAGATTTGTTTGTTTCCTCATCTCCCAAGAAGGGCTCATGGCCCCTGTCCAGCTTTCCTGTTCCACGAGACACGCGGATTTCAAAGCCAGTGATGCAATGGAGTAAAGACTGGGTCCACAATAGACGTGTTAGGGGATTATTATTATGTTAAAAATAACAAGCGGCTTCGAAGTTGGAATCCGGAGGCTTCCACAGAAGCCGGTTGCTGCCAGCCAGGCTTTCAGATCGAGATGGAGATACGAGAGGCAGAAAGAAAAAGCCGCTCCTGGAGGCTTCTTTCCTGAGCCCTCGTTGTCTCCTTCCCTTCGAGACCTGCAGGGGATCTGGGAGGCTTCCAACTTAGCGCTACCGGATGGAATAACGTGTGCTGCGAGGCACCTGTCATCACCTCCAAGAGACAGCCGGCTGGGGTTAGGAAACAGAAGCCAAGCGCACGAAGTGTGGCTCCCCGCCCCGCCCTCCTCTTTAACCTGTGCACTCAGGCCCCCCAGCCCCAGCCATTCACGTGTTCTTGCTCCATGCTGGCCACACCTGTTTTCTGCCTGTAATTCTGCTAACTTGGCATTTGAGATGAAGCCAACCCATGTTTCATTCATTTAAATCCATGTCTTAAGCACAAACATCGATGCCATAAACATAAACCCCATTCACTTGTAGGATGAGCTGTGACCACTGAAATAAAACCGTGGACATCCTAACGAATGTGATCTCAGGTCCTTCCTGGGGATTCACCTTGGAGAGCCCTGCATCAGCAGATGCCATCGACACTTGTGGAGCACGTGCTGATCTCAGGATCCGTCCTTAGTGTGTTGACTGGCATGGGACAACGGATTCTGATTCAGTCCAAGCCTTCGGGTCACTTTGGAGGTGAAGTAGCCAAGGCTCCAGGGAGAGATCGCCTTTTCCAAGATTCCCAGCCAGGAAACAGTAGGACTGGGGACCAAAGCAGATCCTTGGACCCCAGGTCCAACCTACCTGGGGCCTCCTCGGCAGCCTTGAGCACAGGGCTTCACGCAGGGCTGGCCGCAAGGGAGTTTTTGAACAAGGAAGGCGACTTTAGGGAAGCAGGTGCCGCAGTTGAAGGAACACAAGATTAGAACATAAATGCAAGTGTTCTAGAACGTCTGTTTGGATCAGTGGCTTTCCATTGTTGTTGCTGAACCCCTTCCCTCCTCCTGAGGGCCAGCTCAGGGGCTGAAATGATGAGTGTTCAATTGTTCTATTTTTTTATTATCAAGGGTAGATTCTCCCCCCAAACTATTTTTATTGTGATTCTGAGTAAGATTTCACGGGGGGGAAAAATAAATAAGATTTCTTTGTTAAAATCAGGTTGGATGAGCCCTGTTCTGCATGGCTATCAAGGACCCCCTCCCGCCCGAGACTGCATGGTCTGCGGTTTTGTAACTTGTGTGTGGAAGTGACCCCTTCCGGGCTGTGCAGTGTCGGATGAGTCTGTCAGCATTCTGAGTCTTAGTGCCTTTATCTTTAAAATGGGCACAAGGAGAGATATGCTGCCTAGGTCCCCGGGTTCTCCTGTGGATGTGCCCTCAGAACAGGATTCTGCAGGAGTCTGGAACTGGGAATTTATGCCATCATTGAACATTTCTTAAGTAGCACCTTATACTTGCACGCTGGCTAAATGCTGAAGATACAAAGAGCCACTGGGTACGAAGTGTAGTAGGAAATAGATAAATACGGGCACACAGCCTCCTGGAGAAGAGAGAAATAAGCGGGCAATTTTAATGCAAAAGTGATGTGTGCCTTGACCTAAATGTGGCAGAGGGTCACCCCACTCAACCTGGTGATGGGGCAGCTGGAGAGAGTGGGGGCTGTTGGAACGTGACATCCATCTTGAGTCCTAATGCGAGGCAGACACAATAGTGATACTGATATCTGCATTTCATCCACACAGGATTTTAGTCGCACAGAGTTAAGACTTCGGAGATTTTACTTTCCCTTTTGTGCAAAAATCTTATAGAAACAAGAGCAAATGCAAAGTATACTACTGGATCAATGTTATGGATTCTCTTAATGAGTTTTGCGGCGCCCTTTTTGCATACAACTATTATTCATCCAACAAATGTGCTAGGCCCTGTCTTCTTGAGAAATCTCAATGCCCTTTCAGAAGCATCACTTGTGAGAGCCTGGAGGTCCTCTGAGGTCTCCTGTCCAGTAACATATTTGCTCAGATGAGAAAGCTGGGAACTTGGGGAGGTGAGATGTCTTTACCAAGGTCAGGAGGTACAAGGAGCAGGTTTAGACGTGACGCTTCCTGGAGACCACAGGCTCTGAGTGCTCTGGAATGGGGGCAGCAGTGAGTGCAGGGGACACACCCAGTTCTGCCCTTTGAGGGCCAGAGGTTGAGTCTGTCAGGGATTTCATCCAATGGTGGGTGTGTGCCTCTGTGTCAATTAGCAAGCTGTGTGCTGAGGGTACAGAGATGAATGAAGCACCATCTTTGCTTTGAGGAGCTCATAGGATGGAGGTACAAAGAGTGAAAATTCAAATCCACAATAAGTGTCAGTGGAATAATGTGCAAAGTGTTTGGAGTGCAGGATTTGCCTCTGAGAGGTTGGAAAAGATACAGGCTTTGAAGCCAGGCACATCTGGGTTTCAGTTCCAGCTCTGCCACTTGCTGTGGGACACTGGAAAAGTTACTTAACCTCTCTGAGCCTCAGTTTCTCTATCTAGAAAATGGGAAGAGTAACAACCTATCTGGGCACGGGGGGATACAAGCAATAAAGCGTGTGGCTCACTCAGCGTGTGGAGACTATCATCATCATAAACTGCCAGAAATCAGGCAAGACGTTCACTTTCTCCAAGCTTCTCCAGGAACTCCTAATGTTCTCATCAGCACAGGAGGTGATGGAAGTGAATTGCGCTTCATAAAACACATTAAGCAATTGTTAGTTATCGCTCTTGGGATCCTTGTAGTGTGTGCATGCGTGCATGCTCAGTTGCTCAGTCATGTCCGACTCTGTGCGACCTCGGGGACTGTAGCTGGCCAGGCTCTTCTGTCCATGGGTTTCTCCAGGCAACAATACTGGAGTGGGTTGCTAATTCCTCCTCCAGGGGATCTTCCCAACCCAGTGATGGAACCCAAGTCTGCATCACCTGCATTGGCAGGTGGATTCTTTTACCACTGGGCCACCTGGGAAGCCCCTTGGGACCCTTATTCAGTCCTAATTAGAGTCAAGAAGGAGATGCAGCAGGGTGGTTTGCAAAGTCCAGTGCATAACTGCAGGCTGGAAGCCAGGGCAGCCTCTTTGATCTTATGCACCCCCGCCCCCTGCCAACATCCAGAGCCTCCAAAACGTTTCCCTCCTAGCATCTGAAATCTACACATGTTCTGGACAGAATGGGCAGATCCTGGGGCTTGGTTTCTTTGTCTCTCAGTCCTTCTGCTGGGAGGTGGGGGGGGACTTGCCATCAAGCCTGAGAAAAAAGTCAGGCGTGTTTGGAATGCAATTGCAAAAGAGGTTACAAGAGACTAGCGAGAATGCTGAAATCAAGTGATGTCGAGAGGTTTTGTTATTTTTGAAAAAATGACTCATTCTGAGAAACCCTAACGGCCTCCCAGAACATTCACCTAGTTGCCTGTATGTATAACCCAGAGCCCACTGCAGAGAAAAACAAATCCTGTTCTCACAGCTGAGGGAGAGGATGGTGGGGGCAGGGAGGGTTGGCAGTGGGAATCTGGGTGACAACCTAATGGAGGAAGGCTTTAAAGCTAAGTCTTGCCCTCTGAGTGGACGTTTTTAATTTCTCAAGGCCTTTCCCCTAAATTGTGTCATTCCAGTCAGCACCAGAGCATCCACTTGGAGGTAACTTGTGTTCTTTGGGTTGACCTGAATTGGCCAGGGGAGGGGTGGTTGTTCCCATTTGACATGCAAAGAAAATAGGTGCCCGAGAGCTTAAGCTATTTCCCCAAGTTGAAGGATAGGGGAAGAGAGGGTGAGAGAGGAAGAAGAGGAGGGGAAATGAAAAAAGAAAAAGGAGGAGGAGGAAGAAGAGGAAGAGGGGATCCATGAATGAGGACCAAGATGAGAACCATGCTTGTCTTGTGGACAAACACTGTGAAAGGTTGGTTTCAGCAAGGGCAGCTGGTCTCCCCACTGTGGGATGCTCAGGATCAAGAGTTAGAACTGTGAGCTCTTTCTCTACCTCTGCCCTTAGCCAAATGTGTGCCTTTGGGGAAACGTGTCTCTTTACCAATCCTCCATTGTAAAGGAATGGGATGGAGGGGAGTCAAACAAATTCAGAGCTTCTGAAATCTAGTGGGCACAAGAATATTCTGGAACATTTGTTACAATATAGATTGCTGGACCTCTCTCCAGAAATTCTGATTCCAAGGGTCTGGGGAGGGGCCAAGGAATCTGCCTTGCTGACAGGCTCCCCAATGGGGCTGCTGATTGGTCATGCTCCGCACTTTGAGTATCCTGAGGCCTGGAATGACCCTGTCATTTCTACTGTTCAGTGATTCAAACATTCAGCAGCTCCTGGTCATTGGAACTGCGCCAGGTATGGGGAATGAAAAAAAAAAAAAGAACTAGATGTGGTTTCTGCTTTCTGGGTCTAGAACCCTAGGTTGGGATACAGAGAGGACAATGGATCATGCAAGGTCCAAGGGGGCCAGGGAGAGATGAGAGTGTTCAGCTGCCCGTGTGGGAGTCAGGTGGGGGCTCAAGAAGGAGGGTGCTGGGTGAGCCTTTGGACCAAAGTTGCCACTAACTGGGAGGATGTATTAGGAGACGACTCCTGGGCAGAGAGTAGTGCAGGCTGTTTTAAACAGTCCACAGAGAAAGCATTGGCTAAGCGTTCTTTGCATGTGAGTGCTGCTCAGAACCATGAGAAGCTGCCAACCACAGCTGCAGCTGTTCCGTATCTGCTTGCAGGGCCTGAAACCAGAGGACAGAGTTCCCAATGGGCCAGCATCCCTGGGGACCATACTCGAGTATAATATGTACACCACTCACCACTGATGCTCATTATTTGTGAAGTCTGCTTTTGCAAATTTGCGTACTTGCTCATATTTGCTTGTAACCCCTAAACTTATATTCACGGTTCTTTCACAATCATTTGTGGTCATGTGTAGAACAGTGAAAACATTTGACTCACCCAGCACTCACGTTCCCACCTGAACAGTGCACAGTTTTCTTACTTAAGCTCTTGTATTGTAAACAAGGGTCCTTTCTATACTCTATTTAGTCTCACCTTTTGAGTATTTTGGGGCTTCTTTTGGGTGATTTTGCTGTTTAAAATCACCCCCAAGCAAAGTGTCTTATATTGTGTAGTGCCCTAAGCATAGACGGTTATGACGTATGTTATGGGAAATATAGGCGTATGAACTAAGCTTCCATACCCAACTGAATTCACATCTCATTGACTTGGTTTAGATGCAAATTTGTGTATAACAGTTGTTGGTGTCACAATGTAGCTGAATGCAACTTCAACACAGTTCAGTTCAGTCGCTCAGTCGTGTCCGACTCTTTGCGACCACATGAATCGCAGCACGCCAGGCCTC
>SJYV01054207.1:0-32098 GCA_006410875.1 Neotragus pygmaeus
AACAACACCTGGAAGGTTGAAAGAGTAACTGTGATGGGCAGAGAGACAAGTTGAACTGCAGTGCAGTTGCAGCAGAAGCCTCTGAAGACCCCAACGGGTTCTCTGAAGCAGGCATGCACTTTAAGGAGGTCCCAGTTGAAAAAATGGTGTGCAGCCACTGTGTTGTATCACTCCATTGCATCCTCGGGCACTGCTGTTCCTGAGGACAGACACAGCCTTATGAGAGCTAGCTCTCTGAAGCCCAACTGTTCCTAGGGATGGCCTCGATTAGAGAGGAGTAATGGGATCTGGACTCTGTACAGCAGGTTTCTCCAAATCGTTGCCTTTTACAGAAGCATTTCATGGTGACAGCATCCTCTTAGCCTAACTTTCCCCATCTTCTCCTATATTGTCAGTCTTGCAGTAGGCAAATCTAAGAACCTGTGATTTCTTTAGGAGACAATTTAGGGGAGGGTGAGAGGACACTCAAAACCCTGCTGGCCCTACAAGAGGAAAAGAAAGTGGCTCTGGACCCCACTTGCTTTGATTTTGATTTTAAAGTCTTGTCCTTCTTCATAATCATTCTAAGAAGATTATCTCTTGGGAGACCCAGGAGGATAAAACAGAACTACTCTGTAGGAATTGTGGTTGGTAACTGTACAGCAAACCAATTAATGGCTGTAACAGAACTTGTAAATTTGACTCTTATTATTGAAATTAATCAAAGGTCATTTCTTTTTTTCCATAGAACATTATGTTGCTTGTTTTCTCCATTATTCACAATGCTATATGGTTATGAGATGTTGTTAATTTGTTTGTGTATTCATGTTGAAATATATTTGACTAAAATGCCTAATTAAAAAAAGAAAAGTAAGTATAAATTGCTATTAGACCAGTTATTATCAAAAGTGTTTTAAAATATGCCTGTGAATTCACACATGTGGATATTTAACAATATTTAGATGAATGGAGGGTATCCAGGTCAATTCTTAATTTAAGATTATTTTCAAGCATTTGAAATGTATTAAGTCCTCTTATGCCTATAATTTTTTTTTCCTGATTCTGCTCTCACATGCCTTTAATTCATCTAGTTTAACATCATGCTAAAAGGAGTGATGTCTTAAATGTGCTTTCAAAAAAGAAATCAGACTGCTTAAATTAAAAGTGCAGTAACTCTATTTGTCAGATTTCACATCNCTGATTCTGCTCTCACATGCCTTTAATTCATCTAGTTTAACATCATGCTAAAAGGAGTGATGTCTTAAATGTGCTTTCAAAAAAGAAATCAGACTGCTTAAATTAAAAGTGCAGTAACTCTATTTGTCAGATTTCACATCTTCCCTTCCTCTCATCTCTCTGTAAGCCTGGCTTTAGTCATTATTTTTACAGTTTACCAATACCAACATATTTTGTTCTTGCCAGCTCTTCACCACCCTATCCATGGGTGATATGACCTTCTCAGGTGGTGGTGTTCAGTAACTAAATCGTGTCCAACTCTTTGGGACCCCATGGATTCCAGCATGCTAGGCTTCCCTGTCCTTCACTATCTCCCAGAGTTTGCTCAAACTCATGTACATTGAGTCGGCGATATCATCCAACCATCTCATCCTCTGTTGTCTCCTTCTCTTCTTGCCCTCAATCTTTCCCAGAATCAGGATCTTTTCCAATAAGCCAGCTCTTCAAATCAGTGTCAGTCCTTCCAATGAATATTCAGGGTTGATTGCCTCTAGGATTGACTGGTTTGATCTTCTTGCTGTCCAAGGAACTCTCAAGAGTCTTTTCCAGCACAATTTGAAAGCACCAGTTCTTTGGCTCTTGGCCTTTTTTATGGTCCAACTCTCACATCTATACATGACTACTGGACAAACCATAGCTTTGACTAAATGGAAAAGTGGCAAAGTGATGGCAAAGTGATGTGTGTGCTTTTTAATATGCTGTCTAGGTTTGCCATAGCTTTTCTTGCTTCAGGTGTCTACTAGCAAACGGAGGTAACAATTTTTGCTAATGAGAAATACTGTACAATATTTTTTCATAACTTTTTTTCCTCCTCTGTCTCCGTATTCATTCAGGCTGTCCTGACAACAACAGCTCTCATCCTGGATGTGCTAATTCCCTGGGTGGATTTCAGGGCTGCCTGAGGCTTATTTCCATTGGCGACGAAGCAGTGGATCCCATCTCAGTACAGCAGGGGGCGCTAGGGAGTTTCCGTGACCTCCAGATAGACACCTGTGGTCTCACAGATAGGTAGGCAATCTCACGTCAGCATGCCTGTTTTCAGGGTGCTTTTTATTTGTTTTAATGTTTAATGTTGTGTTGGTTTCTGCCATACAACAATATGAACCAGCCATAAGTATGCATGTGTCCCCTCCCTCTTGAACCTCCCTCCTTCCCCCAACCCATCTCACCCCTCTAGGTTGAGCACCAGCTTGAGCTCCCTGCATCATATGGCAAATTCCCACTGGCTGCCTCTTAATGTTTTATATATGGTAATGTATATGTTTCAATGCTACTCTCTCAGTTCATCCCACCCCCTGCTATTTTCAATTTTTGATAGTAGATTAGAAACAAATAAACTGGTGAAAAAGAGCATCTTCTTGCCCTTTCTCCATTCCCAATATTCCATTCCATAGGAGAAAATTATATTTATACAGAAAACAAAAATGAAAAACTTTAAGTAATTGTTTCTTTCCAATGATACTTTTTTAGAATACACACTGTCATGAATTTTCCTTGTATATGCCTCCAGACTACTTAACTCATACAAATACTATTGATGCTGTTATAATTATTGATGACTATATACTTTAGGAATTTTTAACACTTCAGAGAACAGATTAGAATATTCTTAAGAGATCATGGAGGACCCAGAAATAAAAATTCTGTGTGGTTAGCTGCATTTACTTTACATTCTCTATCTATAGGAAAAATGAAAAGCAACTCTTTCTTTGATAAAAGTTAAAGCTTTAGGGATTTCTAGTGATGGACACGACTGAGTGACTTCCTTTTCACTTTTCACTTTCATACATTGGAGAAGAAAATGGCAACCTACTCCAGTGTTCTTGCCTGGAGAATCCCATGGATGGGGGAGCCTGGTGGGCTGCCGTCTGTGGGGTCACACAGAGTCGGACACGACTGAAGTGACTTAGCAGCAGCAGCAGCAACAGTGATGTTGTAAACACAGCAAAGAGTGGAGAGTATTCAGTTGCCACATACTGAGCATAGTACCACTTGACTGGAGAAGATAAAGGCAAAGCTTTAAAACAATAACATTAAAATTTCTAAGCATTGCAACTTTACCAAAGTTATTTGTTAGCCCTACTATCAGACTTTAAGTAGTTTTGGCTAAAAGGGATGGCTTAATCATCACACATGCACCTTTTTTCTGTGCCTAGTATTTCTGACTTCTCTGCAATAGCAGTGCATTAAGTTTATGTTGAACAAATGTACACACCCCAGACATCCCCACACATCCACACACAGGACACTTTTCAAAAGTTCACACTTTTCACACTGCACAGAGTCCACTGTGGAGTAAATCTAACCAAATTTAACACTAATTGAAATTCCCTGTCATTGCCAATTAACTACAAGTTACAGCTCAATTTAGCAATGTATGAGAAGATCACAAATTTCCAGTATGTAAAATACTGACTCACAAGAACTTGATGCTTTAATGCAAATGCCCATGGCCGTATGTTCACATTCTATTCATTTGTAGTGGAAAAAATGATTTAAATAATTTAGACAAAACTCTCAATACTAATTTTCAGATTATATTAAAAAAATTGGCACAGAAACTATAGCATCATCTGTAAGTTTTAATTGCAGTCATCTCTGGAATCTTGAGTCTTGGGAGGGATTTCTAACATCCCTAGAAATGTTCTTTTGAACATAGAGTGCTGCCCTCACCCATGGGAATGACTTAATAGGGCAAGAGGGTGAGAGGTCAAGTTCACAGGCAGTGGCAGAGTTGTCACTTCAGTCAGGAAGCTCAAAGAAAGTTATTTTAGTCCCTGGAGAATTCCATCCCAGCATATGTTGCAATCACAATATTTTTCCCACGTAATGGTGGTCCCTTTGTGCATAAAAATTTCTTGTCCAAAAATAAAAAAGGAAACAAATATATCTATGTGTGTGTGACCAAAATAAAAAATAGAAACATTTTCCACATCACATTTGAAGAATATTTTCAGATATATGTACTAATCTATGGAGACTACTGTAGTGTCAAACTATCTTCTATAAAATTCAGGTTCACGGCAACTTTGTAAGTGGGTATAAAAATAGCTGTTGGCACTTTGGATGGCCTATATAGTCACTAATTGTAATTTTTTATGGCTCAACATCTAAAGACATGTCCTTATTCTCCATTCTTATTACTAAAACTGTTCATTTTCCTCAGCCCCTTAGTCCATGCCTACTAACTGCATGTCCAATGTACCATGAAATAGATTCGCTTAAAGGCTCAGCAAAGCAGACACCCATGCCTGGGCTGTCTTTGGGCGCTGCGCACTGTGCTCGCCATCTGCCTAGTCCACAGCTCTGCTGCCCCGGGCAAGTCCTAATGTGCTCAAGTGAAGCTGAGCTTTATTATTAAAACACAGCTAGTTTTATAACTTCTATCCATCAGGCACAGGAATTAATAATTCATTGTGGCATTCCTCCTCACACTGCAAATACTGCAAAGATGTTTGAAATCTAAGGTGTGCTTAGAAAGCCTTCCTGAGCCACACAAGGACTTGTCCTCATGACACTCTGCCTCCCTGTGGCTCTTATGTCACTTTCCAGGGAAGAGTTCCCTGTCCTTAGGGCTGTAAGGATAGCAGTGAGGAGAGATCGTGTCTTACACTCTTTGGGTTTTGGACGTTAGGATTTCATGTGGTGTGACTCAGGCTACATAGCCCTTTGCAGGTTCCTCTTAGGCTCAAGTATTTGCCATCCATAGCCATAGACTGTGTTGATGGGGCCACTTTTTCCAGTTCCACTGCTTTTAATCTAACATTAATCTTCTAGATGCTAAATGCAAAATTGTGAAACATACATCTTTTTTTTTAAATAAATAATCCGTTTAAAGAAAAATTAATTACCACAAACTCAAACATTTTGTTTTTGAAACAATTTTATACCCAAACAATTTTAGATAACCCTATAACATTCTTTATCATAGGAGAGTCATCTTCATCCTGTTAAAAAGTATGGAATCTATTTAACTGAAATTTTAGAGAGTCTCAACCTGTCCTAAAAAAAAAAGGCCAAAAAGCCACTTTGTTCAAATGAGGGGCAAAGGGGATGGGCCATGCTTGGGTCAGGCCACCTCTTCAGCCCCAAGAGGATCTGCAGGACACTATCTGAAATACCACCACTCCAGATACTTGGTGACTTTGCTCTTGACTGTCCATTTCTTTAACTAGTACTGTAATTTTCTGACTGTCAAGTTATGGATAAGGGCTTCCCTGGTGGCTCAGTGGTAAAGAATCCACCAACAATGCAGGAGACTCAGATTGAATCCCAGGGTTTGGGAAGATCCCCTGGAGAAGGAAATGGCAACCCATTTCCAGGATTCTTGCCTGAAAAATTCCATGGACAGAGGAGACTGCCAAGCTACAGTCCATGGGGTTGCAAAAGAGTCAGACACAATTTAGCAACTAAACAACAACAACTAAGGTATGGATGCCCCATCCTATGCATTCACCTAGTAGACCTCTTCAGAAAGATAAAAAATGTGGATGCCATTTATTCTACATGTGAATCCCACTGGTATAGACTGATTTTGAAGCTCACAATCTTAAAGTTGAAAAACTGTTCTGAAATTTGTCAGAAATTAATAATAAGCATATCCAGGAAATATTTCAAAAATCTAATATTTATCCTTTTATTTTTAAAGTAAAAATGAATTTGCCTATTTCTAGTTCTTACTGACAGCTGAGATTTTTTTCTATACTTTTCCAAAGAAAGTCAAAATAATTGTTTGGTTACATCTACTGTAATTTCAATGTTTGGGTGCATAATTTGTACAGTATTAGAGGAGAAAAAAATCATAAAATAGCCAGATGTTCCCTTTCATCTTTTGTTTTTCCTACTTTCTTCCTAATGATGTTTGTTTTGCCTTTTCTGATTTCCAGATAAGTGACTGTAGGGGAGCAGAGTGGGATGAAATAGGGGGTATATGTTGATCTCTGTGCATTTCTACATGTTCACACTGTACTGTCTTCCAAGCAAAGTTCCTTTCATTATTGTAAATCTCTCTTGTTCTTAGTACAATTTGTAGTAGTTTGTTATGGCATTACCAGAAAAATAAAACAATATTTATGTAAAATTATTTATAAATTTATACACACATATTTTGGAGAAGGAAATGACAACCCTCTCCAGTATTCTTGCCTGGGAAATCCCATGGACAGAGAAGTCTGGTGTGCTACAGTCCATGGGTTTGCAGAGAATTGAACATGACTGAGCAACTAAGCATACACACACTTTTTTTTTTTTTTTAGTAAATTTCATGTACTTGCCTGTATTGATTGAGTCCCTTACAATGAACATTTTTAATTAATACACTTCATTTTTTTAGAGCAGTTTTAGGCTTGCAGAAAGTATAGAGAGTTCTCCTCTATCTCTTCTTTTTCCAGTCTCCCCACACAGTTTCTGTATTTTTAGCATCACTGTTGTACACTTGTTAGAATTGATGAACTGATACTGATACATTCTTGTTAACCAAAGTCCCTGCTTTACATGGGCTTCCCAGCTGGTAAAGAATCCACCTGCAATGCAGGAGACCTGGGTTTGATTCCTGGGTTGGCAAGATCCCATGGAGAAGGGAAAGGCTACTGCTCCAATGTTCTGGCCTGGAGAATTCCACGGCCTATAGTTCATGGAGTCACAGAGTTGGACACGACTGAGTGACTTTCACATACACACTGATTTACATTATGATTCATTCTTTGTGTTAGACAGTTCTATGTGGTTTTACAAATGCATACTGTTATGTCTTCACCATTATGGTATCATGTATAGTAGTTTCACTGCCCTAAAAATCTTACATGCATCACCTATTCAATCATCCCTCCCTTTTCCCAGCCTCCAGCCTGGAAATCACCAATCATTTTACTCTCTTCATAGTTGTGCCAATTCCAGGATGTCATGTATAGCAATCATGTGTTACATACATAGCCTTTCATTTAATAACATGAATTTAAGGTTCTCTCATGTGTTTTGTGACTGGACAGCTCATTTGTTTTTAGAGCTAAACAATATTATATACCACAAGTTTATCCATTCACCCAAAGGACATCTTGGTTCCTTCTAGGTTTTCACAATTATCAAAGCTACTATAAAAATTTACATGCAGGTTTTGTATGGACATTTTCAGCTCATCTGAGTAAATACCAGGGAGCCCAATTACTGGATCATGTAAGAAGAAGATGTTGAGTTTTGTGAAATATTGTCAAAGTGCCTTACAGAGTGTCTGTGTCATTTTGCTTTCCAGCAATGAATGAGAGCTCCTGTTGTCCTCATCCCTGACAATATTTGGTGTTGTCAGTGTTTTGGATTTTTGCTTTCCTAATAAGTCTGTAGTGTTATCGCATTGCTTCAATTTGCATTTCTCCACTAACATATGATGCTGGAGATCTTTCTGTATTTTTATTTGCAGTCTTGGTACCTTCTTTAGTCAGGTGTCTATTCAGATCTTTTGCCCAAGTTTTTAATTGGTTATGTTCTTCTTGTTGAATTTTAAGTGTGTGCATGCATGCTCAGTTGCTGTTGTGTCAGATTCTTGCAAACCCATGGACTGTATAGCTTGCCAGACTCCTCTGTCCATGGGAATATTGTAATGGGTTGCCATTTCTTTCTCCAGTTCTTCCTGTATTTTATACCCCAATCTTTGTTAGATATATGTTTTATAAATGCTACCTATTAGTCTATAGCTTATCTTTTCATTCTCTTAGTGTAATTCATAGAAAAGATTTTAAAAATTTTACTGAAGTGCAAATTACCTTTTTTCCTTTTGTTGACTGTATCTGAAAAGTCATTGCCAAACCAAGATTTTCTCCTGTTATATTCTGAGAGCTTAACTGTTTTGCATTTTGCACTTAAAATTTCCAAGATCTAGTCTGAGTTCACTGTTGTGAAAGGTGTAAAACCTGTGTTTATAATATTATTTTTTTTGCATGTGGAGGCCCAGTTGTTTTAGCAGTATTTATTGAAAAAATTGTCCTTTCTTCAGTGAATTGCCTTTGCAGCTTTGTTAAAGATGAGTTGATTATATTTGTGTAAACCTGTTTCTGGACCTTCTATGCTGTGCCATTAGTCTGTTTATTCTTTTGCCAGTGCCACATGGCCTTGATTTCTATAGCCTTATAAAAAGTCTTGGAGTTGGGTAATGTTAGTTCTTTGATCTTTTTCATTTTTAATATTCTCTTGGATCTTTTACTTTTACATATAAACTTTAGTTTGTTGACATCCATAAATTACATGCAGTGATTTTGATTAAGATTCTTTGCCTCTGTAGATCAAATGGGGAATAACTGAAATCTTGACAATTTTGAACCTTACTCTCCATGAACATGGACTATCCCCACTTATTTAGATTATTTTTGTTCATCAGAATCTTATAGTTTTTCTCATATATATCTTGCATATGTCTTGCTATATTTGTATCTAAATATTCTATTTTTTGATGGTGTTAATGTTAAGTGCTGTGTTTTTTATTTTAGATTTCAGTTCATTGTTCATTTATAAGAAATAATCCTGCACCTTTGCTCTCATCACTTATTAGTTTCAGAAGTTTTTTTGTTTATTTCAGAATTTCTACGTAGACAATCATGTCNAGCTAGTAAAGATTTTTAAAATATGACCCAAAAAGCTTGGGGGGGGGGGAACTGCACTTCATCAAAATAAAAATGAAATTAAATTAAAAGTAAGGGCGCTGACAGGTCTCAATAATCAGATAGACAAGATGACCCTTTTCTGAAAGTCTCAGCCCGCCTCTTTATCCAGTCACTCAGGTCTTTTTATTTTTATTTTGACCACACCATGCTGGCATATGGGATCTTAGTTCCCCAATCAAGAATCAAATCCGTGCCCCCTGCATGGGAAGTGTGGAGTCTTAACCATTGGATCACCAGGGAAGTCCCACACAAGGCTTTCTAAAAGGGTACAATAACACTATGCAGGCAGCATTGGAAATTATGCCAGGACTCAACAAAACAGATTTTCTCTCACCAAAACACATCTGGCTACTCCATACTTCCTGGGGGTAATCTCCCAGTAATGAGCCATATGGTACTCTACCTGAGGGGACCAGCCAAGGTAAGTTGATTACAGTGGACCCCTTCCTTTATGGAAGTGGCCTTGTTTTGTCCTCACTGGAATAGATACTATTTTTGGGTATGGATTTACCTTCTACACCCACAATGCTTCTATCAGCACCATCATCCACAATCTTCCTAAATGCCTTATTCACCATCATGATATCTCACACTATCTTTTCCATCCAAATTTTTTTCAGTGTATTAAAACATCATGTCAGGAACTTACTCTCAAATGGTTCAGTTAAAAAAATGTCCCTAATACTGTATACAGTACGTAGAAGTTTTTGGTAAAGTTTGAGATAGGTTCAAAATTTTTAAAAGTTTGAAGTCATATTTCTAGGGAAAGTAGAAAACATATACACACACAAACATACATTATATATATATATAATATGTGCTATATAATATAAATATAATATATTATATAAAATTAATACAATATAAATAATATATTTAAAATAAAATTTAAATTAATATAATATAAACATTTAGTAATATTACATAAACAATTTCTCATCTCTTACTTTTAAAAGTCCTAATTCACTAACTTTTATATATTTTAGTAATTTATTGTTATTTATACAAAGTTTCCAGATGATGCAGACACATAATTTGAGAACTACCTAGATATCACTTCATCTACCCCAACTTCTCCATTTTGCAGAAGAGAGAAGAGAATCCTAAAGAGATAATGCCATTTGTTCCAAGTTATACAATTACATACTGATAGAAAGAAGCCATACAGAAGGCTGAGTGCCAAAGAATTGATGCTTTTGAACTGTGGTGCTGGAGAAGACTCTTGAGAGTCCCTTGGACTGCAAAGAAATCAAACCAGTCAATCCTAAAGAAAATCAGTCCTGAATATTCATTGGAAGGACTGATGCTGAAGCTCCAGTACTTTGGCCACCTGATGCAAAGAGCCAACTCATTGGAAAAGACCCTGATGCTGGGAAAGATTGAAGGCAAAAGGAATAGGGGGTAGCAGAGGATGAGTTGGTGAGATAGCATCACCAACTCAATGGATATGATCTGAGAAAACTGGTGATATGGAAGGATAGAATGCTTCAGCGTGCTGCAGTCCATGAGTCACAAAGAGACTTGATTTAGTGACTGAACAACAAGAAGGGCCAGTATGTTATTGATGATACCTAAATCTTCTTGTCAAGTCCTGGCACATGTTATCTAAACAAACAGACAGACAAACAAATGAAGAAATAAATAAAATATTACCACCATGCGTTCATGCTAAGTTGCTTCAGTCGTGTCCAACTCTTTGTGACCCTATGGACTGTAGCTTGCCAGGCTGCTCTGTCCATGGGATTCTCCAGGCAAGAATACTGGAGTGGGTTTCCATACCCTCTTCTAGGGGATCTTTCCAACTCAGAGATCAAACACACATCTCCTTTGTCTCCTGCATTGGCAGGCAGGTTCTTTACCACTAATGCCACCTGGGAAAGAGGAAACCAAGGCTTATAATGAGTAAAAAGTTGTCAAAAGCTATACAGCTAGTAAGAGACAGGGCTGTACTTAAACCCAAGTTTGTTTGATTCCGAAGAATGAGTTCTTATTATCACACCATGACATACCTAATAGATAGTGGGTGTCGGTAAATATTTTTGAGTTAATGAATGTTGAATGATGCTTGGATATATGTTCATAGATAACTCTTTTCTGTAAGCTTGCAAATCATAAGGGAAAAGTGACAATTTGATTTAAATGTTTCAAATAATGGTTTAATTATTACCATCTCTTTCTCTTGGTATCAAAATGCTAAGATGGGTGGAGCACACCTTCTGTACAATTCACTTACAGTTAATCAAGCAGGTATGTGCCATCACAGTATTAGATGCTAAAGAGTGCAAATGACTTTAAGTCTTTNTACGTAGAAGTTTTTGGTAAAGTTTGAGATAGGTTCAAAATTTTTAAAAGTTTGAAGTCATATTTCTAGGGAAAGTAGAAAACATATACACACACAAACATACATTATATATATATATAATATGTGCTATATAATATAAATATAATATATTATATAAAATTAATACAATATAAATAATATATTTAAAATAAAATTTAAATTAATATAATATAAACATTTAGTAATATTACATAAACAATTTCTCATCTCTTACTTTTAAAAGTCCTAATTCACTAACTTTTATATATTTTAGTAATTTATTGTTATTTATACAAAGTTTCCAGATGATGCAGACACATAATTTGAGAACTACCTAGATATCACTTCATCTACCCCAACTTCTCCATTTTGCAGAAGAGAGAAGAGAATCCTAAAGAGATAATGCCATTTGTTCCAAGTTATACAATTACATACTGATAGAAAGAAGCCATACAGAAGGCTGAGTGCCAAAGAATTGATGCTTTTGAACTGTGGTGCTGGAGAAGACTCTTGAGAGTCCCTTGGACTGCAAAGAAATCAAACCAGTCAATCCTAAAGAAAATCAGTCCTGAATATTCATTGGAAGGACTGATGCTGAAGCTCCAGTACTTTGGCCACCTGATGCAAAGAGCCAACTCATTGGAAAAGACCCTGATGCTGGGAAAGATTGAAGGCAAAAGGAATAGGGGGTAGCAGAGGATGAGTTGGTGAGATAGCATCACCAACTCAATGGATATGATCTGAGAAAACTGGTGATATGGAAGGATAGAATGCTTCAGCGTGCTGCAGTCCATGAGTCACAAAGAGACTTGATTTAGTGACTGAACAACAAGAAGGGCCAGTATGTTATTGATGATACCTAAATCTTCTTGTCAAGTCCTGGCACATGTTATCTAAACAAACAGACAGACAAACAAATGAAGAAATAAATAAAATATTACCACCATGCGTTCATGCTAAGTTGCTTCAGTCGTGTCCAACTCTTTGTGACCCTATGGACTGTAGCTTGCCAGGCTGCTCTGTCCATGGGATTCTCCAGGCAAGAATACTGGAGTGGGTTTCCATACCCTCTTCTAGGGGATCTTTCCAACTCAGAGATCAAACACACATCTCCTTTGTCTCCTGCATTGGCAGGCAGGTTCTTTACCACTAATGCCACCTGGGAAAGAGGAAACCAAGGCTTATAATGAGTAAAAAGTTGTCAAAAGCTATACAGCTAGTAAGAGACAGGGCTGTACTTAAACCCAAGTTTGTTTGATTCCGAAGAATGAGTTCTTATTATCACACCATGACATACCTAATAGATAGTGGGTGTCGGTAAATATTTTTGAGTTAATGAATGTTGAATGATGCTTGGATATATGTTCATAGATAACTCTTTTCTGTAAGCTTGCAAATCATAAGGGAAAAGTGACAATTTGATTTAAATGTTTCAAATAATGGTTTAATTATTACCATCTCTTTCTCTTGGTATCAAAATGCTAAGATGGGTGGAGCACACCTTCTGTACAATTCACTTACAGTTAATCAAGCAGGTATGTGCCATCACAGTATTAGATGCTAAAGAGTGCAAATGACTTTAAGTCTTTAAGTCTATCAATGATAAACAGGACTACATTATTTTCAAAAGTCTTGATTGAACTGTTGGAAAAGGAAGAAGGAGAGCTATTACAAGGAAACTGAGAGGGTATTTACTGTGACTTGAGGATATTGGGTGGATGAAAATGATAACCATAGGTCACAGAGAAATGCCTCATATCTCTCTAATCATTCTCTGTAAGAATGGTGGTATAAAAAATAAATCATAGTTGTATACATGAGACTATGTTTTCCGCTTTAGATATGAAAGGAAATCATATATTTGTAGGTGCATATTGATGAAGCAATGAGCATTAATATACTAATAAAAATTCAGTAAAAGAAAATAGATGTAAATGTTAATAAAATCAAAGAGGGTGCATAATCTGTAATTAGATTCATACCATAAATTAAGGTAAAAAAAATCATTCAAAGTAATTATATAAATATTAAAAAGCATTCCTCTTCAAGTAAAAAAAAAAATACTAAGAATCACAGTAGCAACAGACTTCAATATTAACTTTCAGTTGAATTTCCTGAAACAAAATGAAGGACACACTTTTGTTGTCTCCAGCTCTTTTGCCTTTTCCATCTTGAGTTCTAATATTCTATTCAACTAACAGCAGAAAAGAAGCAAGTGTCATGATTTTCAGTGTTTCAGTCTCACTGGAGGATGTATCAGACATTTACTATTAAGGGCTTAACAATGTAGCGCTTATCTAGTGCTACATAATATTCTAAATAGAAGGATAGATCTAACGTTACAGAAGATTGCTGCTGCTGCTGCTAAGTCACTTCAGTTGTGTCCGACTCTGTGCGACCCCATAGACCCCACCAGGCTCCGCCGTCCCTGGTATTCTCCAGGCAAGAATACTGGAGTGGGTTGCTGTTTCCTTCTCTAATGCATGAAAGTGAAAAGGGAAAGTGAAGTTGCTCAGTCTTGTCCAACTCTTTGCGACCCCATGGACTGTGGCCTACCAGGCTCCTCTGTTCATGGGATTTTCCAGGCAAGAGTACTGGAGTGGGGTGCCATTACCTTCTCCTTACAGAAGATTTGATGGCAAATAATTCTCAATAAAAGAACTCTGTAGTCTAAGCTTTAGTGATTGGATAAAGTTGGAACTGGCAGTTAGGTGTGTGGGGTTCCATTCATAATTCAAGATTTACCAAGTTCCTTGCAGTAAACTCTAAGAGAAGCACAACTGAAGCTGTATGACACTGCAACTAAACTAGTGCCATGTGGATCCATAAGACTGATCAGTCAAATGAACTAGATTATTATATTGAATTTCATCAAATCTATTGTATCTCTACCTGTATAGTCTATGTTCAAACCCCATCTCTGCCTGCTGGGCCCCACAGGTACCCTGGAGGTTGAGATGCAGTCGCTGCCAGATCCTTTGGGTTTATGATGTTCTCAACTTTCCTATATTCTCTTAAAAGCTGACTAAAGGGTCAGGTAACTGGATGTGTGCCAATCAACAAGGGTTATGGAATAGATAGCTATTAAGCATTGAATAAAAAAGCCAATTGAAGCATGTTTCTGCATTTGTCACTAGATGTATTGCTAACGATATGTCTTGATGGTCTACGTACCAAATTTCTATTAGTGTAAGAATCATTATCTAAATCTCTTTCAAGACTAATAGGCATGAGGAACAAAAGAGTTGAACATGACTAAAGCAACTGAGCAGCAGCTGCAGCATAGCTTTCAGTCAGATATAAAAAACTAATGATCTTAAAAATGTGGACTATTCATACAGTGGAATGCTACTCAGCAATGTAAAGGAACAAACTACCTATAAACACAACACTGAGGGTTAGCCTCCAAAACATTACACTGAGACAGACAAGCCAAAGGAGTACATACTGCATGATCCCACTGATATGAAGTCTAGAACAAGCGAATTCCATTTCAAAGAAATCAGAGCAGCAGTGAGGAACTGACTGGAAAAGGACAGAGGGAACTTTTTTAAAGTGATCTTTATGTTCTCCATCTTGACAGGGATGTTGGTTACCTCAGTGTGTGCTTTGGTCAAATGTCTTGGAATTGTAACACTTAAGATTAGTACATCTCACTGTGTATATGCTATGCTTTATTATAAAAGGTATTAAAAGAAAAAAATATGTGTTACTTTATTTATTTATTGTTTGCCTTTGCTTCCAACAAGGTCAAGGCTACTTTTTAATGGTCAATTACACTTTACTAAGAGCAGCATGTGTTAGCATACTTTTTACTTCATATTTTATTTAAACTATTACTAATTTAGCAACCTTATTATACATTTGTTATGTAATAATGTCCTTCAGAGTCCTTTTTTAAAAGTGCATGCATGCTCAGTCACTCACTTGTGTCCTACTCTTTGTGACCCCACAGACTGTAGTCCTCCAGACTCCTCTGTCCAAAGGATTTCCCAGGCAAGAATACTGGAGGGGGTTGCCATTTCCTTCTCCAGGGGATCTTCCCAACCCAGGGATCAAACCTGTATCTTCTGAGTCTCCTGTATTGGCAGGTGAGTTCTTTACCACTGAACCACATGGGAATTATGTTTTTAAAAGAAGCATATGTAAATAAAGCATATATACAATCATACTTGCAAAGATGGATAAAACTCTGAAAGGTATGTTTAGCAATTCAGAAAAAAACTTTAAATATCCTGACTTCTTATCACTTTCAGTTTTTATTTTTTTCATAGAAGTCTATCTGAATAGTACAAAACATGAATCCCTCTCTTGATTCAGTTATTTCATCAAAAATTTATTCTCCTTTGAAGAATGTAGCATTGCTCAAGCAGAATATTTGCCTGAGATTAATAACATATGAATATAGAATATAGTTACAAAGATTATCTGAAATTATCCAGTATAGCTACTCCACCGAATTCCAAACTTTCTCTGTTTACACAACATTAAAATTGTCTGAGGATCCATGATTAACATAAAATTTAAAAAAATACAGAATTTTTGAAGTTATTACTGATTATACTGAAGATGTAGATAAGGGGAATGATTGGAAGGGCAGAGTTCTTTTAATTTCAAGCAATGTGGTGAACATGAACTGAGAGAAAGAAGGTTTTATAAGTCTGTCTCCAAGCCGGATTTGCCTAGAAGCTTTATCCTAGTGTTTTGAATTCTCCCAAATAAGTGAAAATTATTAGTTGCTGTAGAACCAAAGAATGTTAATGGTTGATTCAATATTGCTCCCACTTTTCAAGATGAATAGTGTGGATGACATCAAGTATAAAACAGATTTCAGAAATTCCTATTTCATGAGAAGCTGCTGTGTGGAAGCTAATACTTCACTGAGAATGTGAGAAAGAAATCCTGCCATTTGTGAAAACCTGGATGGACCTTGAAGGGCATTCTGCTAAGTCAGACAAAGATAAATATTGTATGATATTGCTCATATGCATCATCTAAAATAGCTGAACTGACCGTAAAGTCAGAGAGTAGAGTGGTGGTTCCCAGGGGCTGGCAGGTAAGAAAACTGGGAAAATGTTTAAGGTAGAAACTTGCAACCACTAGATAAATAAGTCCTGGGAATCTAATGCAGAACATAGTGATTATAGTCAACAATTAGGCATTATATACTTCCAAGTTGATAAGAGACTAGATTATAAATGTTCTACCCTCAGAAAGAATTACAGGAGGTGGTAATATGGTAAATAATCCACCTGCCAATGGAGGAGACACAGGGTTTGACCCCAGTGTCCAAAAGATCTCTTGGAGAAGGAAATAGCAACCCACTCCAGAATTCTTGCCTAAAGAATTCTATGGACAGAGGAGTCTGGCAGACTACAGTTCATAGGGTCGCAAAGAGTCAGACACAACTGAAGCAACTTAGCACACATGCACCAGTATTCTTGCCTGGGAAATTCCACAGACAGAGGAACCTAGTGGGCTACAGTCCACAGGGTGTCAAAAGAGTGGGAGACAATTTAGTGCCTAAGCAGCAACACAATGTGGTAATCATGTTGCAATATACAAATGTATCAGATCAATGCTTGTAACCTTGGTGGTGGTGAAAGTCGCCAGTTGTGTCTGACTCTGTGAGCCCATGGACTATACAGTCCATAGCATTCTTCAGGCCAGAATACTGGAATGGGTAGTCTTTCCCTTCTCCAGGGGATCTTCCCAACCCAGGGATAGAACCCAGGTCTACTGCATTGCAGATGGATTCTTTACCAACTGAACCACAAGAGGAGCCCAAGAATGCTGGAGTGGGTAGCCTTTCCTTCTCCAGGGGATCTTCCAGACCCAGGAATCGAACTAGGCTCTTGGGCTTTGCAGGCGGATTCTTTACCAACTGAGCTATGAGGAAAGCCCCTTGTAACCTTAAGTGTAGGCAAGGTACTAAATCAATCACACTTACAAAGCTACCGATGCCTCCTCTCCTAGATCCTTTCCTATTGTTTTTTTTTAATATATAATGAATATATTTTGATGTTTATTTATTTATTTGTCTGTGTCAGGTCTGAGTTGCGGCATGCAAGATACTAAGTCAATCATGCTTATAAAGCTATTGATGCCTCCTCTCCTAGATCTTACCCTATTTTTTTTAATGAGTATATTTTGATGTTTATTTATTTATTTGACTGTGTCAGGTCTTAGCTGTGGCATGTGAGATTGTCCTTAGGTCATGTGGAAGCTTTCATTGCAGTTCTTTGATTCTAATTGTGGACTATGGGCTTAGACGTTTTGTGGCATGTGAGATCTTAGTTCCCCGACCAGGGACTGAACTTGTCTCCTGTACTGCAAAGCAGATTCTTAACCACTGGACCACCAGGGAAGCCCTATATCTTTTCCTATTGTTTTCTGACCATCTTTACTGTTCTTGTTCAGTTGCTAAGTCTTGTCCAACTCTTTGCAACTTCATCAACTGTAGCATACCAGGCTCCTCTCTCCTCCACGCTCTCCCAGAGTTTTCTTAAATTCATGTCCACTGAGTCGGTGATGCTATCTAACCATCTCATCCTCTGCCACCCTTCTTCTCTTCTTGCCTTCAATCTTTTCCAACATAAGGGTTTTTGCCCAGTGAGTCAGCTCTTCGCCTCAGGTGGCCACAGTATTAGAGCTTCAGCATCAGTCCTTCCAATGAATATTCAGGGTTGATTTCTTTTAGGATTGAATGGTTTGATTTCCTTGCTGTCCAAGGGACTCTCAAGAGTCTTCTCTAGCACCACACTTCAAAAGCACCGTTTCTTTTGCACTCAGCCTTCCTTATGGTCCAACTTTCACACCTGTACATGACTAATAGAAAAACCACATCTTTGACTATATGCACCTTTGTCAGCAAAAGTGATGTCTCTGTTTTACTGCTTTGTATAAAAGAGCCTCAGAGTCTCTTGTGCAACTCCCCACAATAATTCTTTAAGAAAGACTATGGCAATTTATATTTCTGTCTCCAAACTATTTTCATCTCCACAATGTTTCCAAGGAGAAAACAAATTGCTTTTAACTTTAAAATTATTCATCTAGCTTCATTTTGGTTGTTTTCTCTTCTAGATGATGAGAGAGAATAGTGGGGTTTTTTTTTTTTTTTTTTTTTTTCATTAACTTTTTTGCCCAAGGCAAGTATTGCTATGGTAGCTTGAAAACTGCTCAGAGGTACTGTTTTGTAATGCAGATATACAGCATGGCCATTGGCTAAAGAAATCAAGATTGATTCCTATTGTGCTAGACAGCATATTAAAAAGCAGAGACATCACTTAGCCAACAAAGAAAGGTCCGTCTGGTCAAAGCTATGGTTTTTCTAGTAGCCATGTATGGATGTGAGATTTGGACTATAAAGAAAGCTGAGCACTGAAGAATTTATGTTTTTGAATTGTGGTGTTGGAGAATACTCTTGAGAGTCCCTTGGACTGAAAGGAGATCCAACCAGTCCATCCTAAAGGAAATCAGTCCTGAATATTCACTGGAAGGACTGATGTTGAAGCTGAAACTCCAANGCTGAGCAGCAAAGAATTGGTGCTTTTGAACTATGGTGTTGGAGAATACTCTTGAGAGTCCCTTGGACTGAAAGGAGATCCAACCAGTCCATCCTAAAGGAAATCAGTCCTGAATATTCACTGGAAGGACTGATGTTGAAGCTGAAACTCCAATACTTTGGCCACCTGATGCGAAGAACTGACTCATCAGAAAAAACCCTGATGCTGGGAAAGATTGAAGGCAGGAGGAGGGGATGACAGAGGATGAGATGTTTGGATGGCATCACTGGCTCAATGGATGTGAGTCTGAGCAAGCTCCAGGAGTTGGTGATGGACAGGGAAGCCTGGTGTGCTGCAGTCCATGGGGTCGCAAAGAGCTGGACATGACTGAGTAACTGAACTTAACTGATATGTTCATCCTCCTCATGAAAAGAGAAGTGTATGCAGGTAAGGTTTATCCACTATCAGATTGAAAAAAATATAAAAGTTTGATACCAGATTCTGCTTGTGAGGTCATGGGGAATATGGTACCTCATACATTAATCGGGGGTTAAAACTTCATACAGTTTCTGTAAAGGGCATCTGGCAGTATCAGTCAAAATCACAGTTGTATTTACTCTTTCACTTACTCAAGCATTTAATATTGCAAATGTATATAATGGCAGTAAAGTCATATACAGTTGATTCTTGAACAGCACAGGGGTTAGGAATGCCAACCCCCAGCCCCTAACCCATAAAGACAAAAATCCATGTATAACTATAGTTGGCCCTCCACATCCCTGGTTCCACATCAGAGAATTCAACTACTCACAGATCCTGTGGTGGTATAGTCACTAAGTCATTTCTAACTCTTTGGTGACCCCTTGGACTGTAGCCCTCAAGGCTCCTCTGCCCATGGGATTTCCCAGGAAAAAATACTGGAGTGGGTAGCCATTTCCTTTTCCAGGAGATCTTCCCAACCCAGGGATCGAGCCTCCATCTCCTGCATTGCTGGTGGATTCTTTACCAACTGAGCCAACAGGGAAGCCCCCAGATTCTATATTACTATAGCAAAAATCTGAGTATAAGTGGATGTGTTCATTTCAAATCCATGTTGTTTAAGGGTCAACTGTTTTGCATTTACTCCAGTAGGCCCACTTTTGTAAATCTATACTACAAACATACATGTCTTAAATGATATGTGTACAAGATTTTTTTGCTGTGGCAATGTTGATAATAGCAGAAGTTGTGGCGGGTGGGGGGGGGTGGATTGCAAACTATGCACTTAATACTACAAAACTACAAGTAAGTGCTTTCTAAATCTAAGCAATATCACCAAGATATACTGCCAGGTGAGAATAGCAAGATACAGAGCAATGAATAGAGAATTCTACTACTTGTAGAAGAAAAGAGATATGATAAGAATATATGTTTATGTTTGGATGAAGAAATACAACAAATCACATAAACAATGACAAAAACTTGGATGCAGTAGAGACAAGGTAGAGAAGTGGAGAATAGGATGCATGGCTATAGAAGTGAGTGCCTGCAGAATAGGACTTAGAAAATGGGCATTTCTCTAGCTTTAAGTGATAATAATTATAAAATGAATGTTCTGTCCTTTCATAAGAAAAAGACTCCATGTATTCTTTTTCTATTTTTCTACTGGGTTCTTAGTCTTTTTAAAATTGACGTGCAGTTCTGAGTTTTGTTTTGCAGTTCTGAGTTTTGTTAGCCCTTTGTAATATATTTGATGCTAACATTTTTTCCCCTCTGGGTCCCATTTGTTTTTTGACTTTATTTTAGGTATCATTTGCCAAAGAAAAGATTCTGAGTTTTATGCAGATAAATTGAGTTGTTTCTTTTGTGTGTGTGACTTTGAAGATTTGTGTCATTCTTTGGTAGGCTTTTCTCATTTTGACAATAATAATAATAACTGTTTTATTTTAGTATTTTTGTTTTATTTTTAACATTTAAATATTTGTCTATCTGATTTTATTTTGATACAAAGTATTAGGTAAGAACCCAACTTTGTTTTTTTCTCCTGGTAGAAATCTCTTTGTAATCCATTTCACTTACTAATTTAAAATGACATCCTCAAAATAGTAATATACTGAATTCTTGTATGTAAATCCTATGTTACTAATATGCTTTTTAATTTCTATACTTTCATAAAATATTTTAACATCTATAAAAGTTTCCTCTCATTGCCATTATTTCTCAGAGATTTTCAGAATGCCCTTTTCTTTTAAAAAATTTTTCTATATGGCATATAGAATCAACTTATCCTTTCCCAAATGAATCCTGATGGTATTTTAATTGGAATTGCATTTAATTTAACTTTTAGAAAACATATGAAGCTCTCCATTTTGTCTTCTTTCATCATCTAAATTTTTCTTCATATAACTTTTGCACATATCTTATTATTTCATTTTTTTCAAGTGTAGATATCAGTCTATTTATATTGATAAAAAATTCAATAATATTATTTTACATTGGGTTTATCCAGTTTATGTTATTCTTTTGATAATCCTATATAGATACTGTCTGAAAGGTTTGTCAGTCTAAATAATCTATGACTTTTCTTTTCCTGGATTATGGGATAAGCATATTTCATGTGAAATACCTCTGTTTCCATGATCTCATAGCACCTTGTTTTTAAAAGCTCTTTTAATCCCATTACTTCTTAATATATTTTAGCCATGCATCAGCTATCTATGTGGCTTCTACATTTTTTCTTCAATGTAGCCGTCATAAATTATTTAAACATCATTTTCTCCTTTGACTTAAACAAATTTATTGGTACATAAGCATAAAATGAGTCTAAAATTCTTAAAACTGAAACAACAAAGAAAACACAAAATAAAACTGTATTTATGAAAACAGCACACAGGAAAAGCAAGGACCATAGCAGTTCGTATACTTGCCTTCATGGGATGCAACATGAAAAATCTTCATAATAATAGAACAGCAGTTTGAATAGAAGAATGCTAGATTACCTTGATAATCCTTCCATTCATAAGAAATGACGATTACCAAAATCATATATTTTATATACTCACTTGGCATGATAGGCATACTGAAAAGGAAGAAGGACATACTACAGTTCTCAGTTAGCTGCTTTTAGTAGTATAGAAATAAATGCACTTTCATTTTCCTGTTTTGGGCCCAGACTTTTATTTGACATCCTCTTTCTTATTTAGTTTTGATTTAATTTTATTAAACTTTCATTATATTCTTAATACTCGTATCCCCACTTAATACTCATAATACCCACTACATCTCATGTGAAACAATTTTTAACATGTTTATAAAATACAATAGTATGCAAAGCACATATGTTGTACATAAGTTGCCTGTGGACTGCAAAGAACAGACAGGAAATGTAAGAATGGGGACAGTTTTTTCAAGATCATTAGAAGAAAAATACAAGAGTTTATCTGGGAAGGAAGGTAGAATCAAGGAATATGTAAAGAGTTAAAAGTGCGCCACTCATGCTGAGAGAGTAATTGTTTTTTAGAGAAAGGACTGATATAGGTGAGCTCTCATAACCTTTTTGTTATTTGAGTTATTGTGTCTATTTAACTGAATTTTAAACCAAATGTAGGGTTTGGGTAAAGATTGATTAGATAATAGGTTCATTCTACAAGGTGATTAAGCTGTTCCCCTGAGGGAGGGAGACAGTTTGGAGAGATGTATTATTTCTTTCAGAACCTTAGAGTGCCATTTAATCCAGCTGTTCAAACACGAAGCCATTTAAAGTGCTTTCTACCACTCAGAAGAAAATTCTAGATAATATAGATAATGAGCATTAATGACATGTCCAGCATGACGGGAGATCTGGATGGAGGTAAAAATTGTAAAAGGTCAGAACTAGGCATGCACAGGGAGGGAGCAAGTTCCATCATGGAGCTGAGAAGCAGTTTGAGAAGGAGATTGCTTCATAAATATTAAGTCCCAAGAATCATTACCCACAGGGACCCCAGATGGCCAACAAAAGGGCACCCTTAGGAACAGAGAAAAATAGGTATTTGCTTGCTTACAAGATGATTCGTTGATTCTTGCCATCAAAGTTTTGCCCTGAGCTATTGGATTCCACACAGTATTATTTCAAAGACATGACTTAGCTGTTTCTATTGTTTTATCATTAGACTTTTCTAGTTTCTCTGTTTGCAGCAGAACATAGGATTTTAGAAGATATGACAGGGGAATGTGGGTATCAGGTTGTTGGATAGGTGTGTGACTGGTTCCTTTTGGGTCCACCATTCTCCTAGCCTACTAGACATCAACACCTACACTGGAATTATCAGGACCAGATGGCATGTTCTGGTTCCCCGTCAAATCCAGTGCATGCAGGTGAAGAAAGCATGCATCATTCTTGCCTACACTAGATAGAGTTCAGTTCCTGTTGTCCTTTGTGTAGAGAAGCATCTTTAGGGAGAAAGCTATACAGTTAATAATGGCAGTGGCTTGTCAGGGTCCCATATGCACTTCAAGTAGGTTGTATCAAGTATTCTGCCTAGTCAAAGCTATGGTTTTTGTAGTAATCATGTGCAGATGTGAAAGCTGGACTATAAAGAAGGCTGAGTGTTGAAGAATTGATGCTTTCGAACCATGGTCCTGAAGAAGACTCTTGAGAGTCCCTTGAACAGCAAGAAGATCAAAGCAGTCAATCCTAAAGTAAATCAATCTTGAATATTCTTTGGAAGAGACTGATGCTGAAGTTGAAGTTCCAATAATTTGGCTACCTGATGGGAAGAGCTGACTCATTGGAAAAGACCCTGATGCTGTAAAACATTGAAGGCAAAAGGAGAAGAGGGTGGCAGAGGATGAGATGGTTGGATGGCATCATAGACTCAATGGACATGAGTTTGAGTAAACTCTGGGAGATGGTGAAGGACAGAGAACCCTGGTGTGCTGCAGTCCATGGACTCATGAAGAGTTGGACATGACTGAGAAACTGAACAACAAAAAATCTAGTATCAGAGCTTAAACAAGGGGAGATAGACCTGATGTCCTATATGAGGAGCCTGGTTTGCAAAGGCTGTATGGAAGATTTTCATACTACTGAACTTGGCCTGCAGATCCTAAAGTTTACCAAGTTCTGCTAAACCCATGTTTCTCAAACTTAGTAAAGTGAGAATAACCTGGAGAGATAGTTAAATACACATGTCTTTGAGCCCCACTCCTGGAGATGATTCAGTAGATCTGGGATAAGATCCCAGAATCTGGATTTTTAACCAGCACTCCTACTTGTACATAGATGGGATGTAAAACACATCTTGAGAAAGTCTGTGCTGGGTAGTCACTGGTGAATATCACCCAGGTGGTAGATGAGAGAAGAGAAAGTTACTGAGATTGAAAAGCCGGGATCTTTATAAGACTGAAAGAACTGGCTAGTGGCTAAGGCTGAAATTCTGCAGAATCCAATAGTGAGAGAAAAGGCAGGCTAGTTGATCTGCTGATAGCAGGAACAGAACTCTAATTCTGGTCCAGCTTCCCTTGGTATTTTATCTGATCATCAAGTTGGAGACTGTGTCAAGGACTGTAGGGCAAGGATACTTTAATTTCTAGAGCATCTTGGAGGGTCCTCCAGAAATAGAAGATAAACTGAAGACTGGGCAATAAGAGGGAAGGCATCATCTGAATATTTCTGGAAAGTAAAGGATCCATTGGAACCAGGGTTTGGTCTCGGTTTCTTCCATATTCCCTCCACCAGAGTGGGAAGCCACTTCTGAGGGACCAGAATTTGGTTAATGAAGCTATTACAGTTTTTACTAACTCTGCAAGTTAGGTGAAGTTTAACTGTCTCTTTGAGCCTTCATATCTTCATCTGTAAGATGGATATCATTACAGTACACTTGTTGGGATTGTTGGGAGGAATGGGGAAAATGGGTGTAAAATATTTTGTCTGTATATAAAAGTGAAAGTGAAACTGTTAGTTGCTCAGTTGTGTCTGACTCTTTGCACCTCCATGGACTGTAGCCCTTTAGGCTCCTCTGTCCATGGAATTCTCCAGGTAAGAATACTGGAGTGGATAGCCATTCCCTTCAGTGTATCTTCCTGACCCAGGAATGGAAGCCAAGTCTCCCTCATTGCAGGCGATTCTTTACTGTCCAATTGTCTGTATATAGAGAGACTCAGTAAAAGACTGTTCTTGTACTTCTTTGCTTTCAGGAACATCATGGAGTAGTGGAAAGAGTGTAGAGTCCATAGTGAGATTTGGCTTGGAGTCCCATCTTGATCGTTTCCTGGCTACATGGCCTTGATCAGTTTATTGCTATCTTTGCACCTTAAATTATTACTTAAAAATAGAATCATAATGCCTGTCTTATAAGATTGCTTTCAATATTAGTAATAACAGAGGAAAAACAAACACCTGGCATCTCATTGAAATTGATCAATGAGTCATTGCTTCCCTCCCTGTTTGCTTTCTCTTCCTTCTCCTCCCTTTGTCTTTACTATCTGCAATTCGTTTTGGCTATTCTGGTATTTTGAGATTCTGAGCTCATGAAACTTGTGAAAAGGGAGCTGGTCTCTTCTACTGATTTCAAATATCAGCTTTCAAAAATTGCACAGGAAGACAGAGCTGAAAAGAATGTGGATTCTTAAGTCAACATGATCAGAGTCTTCTGGAATTGTTTTCCTAATTAATTTTATATGAAATGATTGGCTGGCCTGGTTTAATAGTTAGACATCCTGCCAATCAGTTTACAAGATCTGTGCAAAGAAGTTGTACCAGCTCTCTATTAGATAATGATCTTGCAGTCCAAGCATTTTCTAGGTTGATGTCCAAAAGTGCCCATTTGAGCTTCTGTATCCTTCCTGGGTGAGTATGTGTACAATGTCATTCTGCTTAGTTCTTCTAAGACCTGTCAACCCTTCCCTACTAGACAGGATCAAAGATACTCAGTCTTCGGGCCAGGAAGCAGTGTTAAAGTGCCAGAGAATGAAATCATCCCCTCTATAATGCAAGGAAACATGTTCCACTTTCCAGAAAAGCCCACACCTTTTGGGCCTCACTACCTGAGATTCTTTACCTCAGTGGTAAAGAATCCACCTGCCAATGCAGGAGATGTGGGTTGGATCTTTGGGTCAGGAAGATCATCTGGGGAATAAAATGGCAACCCACGCCAGTATTCTTGCCCTGGAAAATCCCATGGACAGAGGAGCTTGGAGGGCTACAGTCCATGGGGTAACAAAAGAGTTGGACACGACTTAGCAACTAAACAACAACAGCCTCACAAAAAGCCTTCCATTTGATAAGTAATGGACTATCGTTCTATACCTGGTCAATTGTCTCATTACAATTTGGAAGGCATCAATGAAGTCAACCCACTTTCATCTGGTAGACTATAGAGATCATAGTCTATATGGAGGCAGTGATCAGCATATGGAAAATCTACAGTTTATACAGATTGCCATAAATCTTCAAGAGATGCCTTAATAGGAAGGAAGGAATGTGTTATATACCCACAGACTTTATATTACACCCGAATGGAGATGTTTCCTTCTGTAGGGCAAAGTCCTTCACTGTATTACCTCAAAGTAAAAAGGCTTCAGCAGAATCATGTCACTGGTTTTGTGTGATACAGGAAACGAGCAACCAGAATGATGGGGATTTGGTTCCAACCAGGTATACCCAGTGGGGCTTCTCAGATGAAGCTAGTGGTAAAGAACCCGCCTGCCAGAGCAGGAGACATTAGAGATGTGGGCTCAATCCCTGGGTCAGGCAGATCCCCTGGAGGAGGACGTGGCAACACTCTCCGGTATTCTTGCTGGAGAATCCCATGGACAGAGGAGCCTGGCGGGCTACAATCCATAGGGTTGCAAAAGAGACACAACTAAAGCGACTTAGCTGGCATGCACGCATGCACACAGGTATACCCTGTAGATACTAGAGAAATAGCAGTGGGGATTATTAGTCACCATCAGTTAAGGAAATCTACTAGAGCTGAGAAAATAGATGTCAAATGTTACACTGAAGAGTGTTGTTAGGAACTAGAAATAAGGGCCATAGTTAGGGCATTGGATAACTCCAATGAGTTCTGTCAAGGAGAGCATCCTCCTTGCTTCCAGATTTTTTTTTTTTTTTTGGTTGTATTATTATACAACTCACTTTCCGGAGTTGTACAGCTTAGTGACAGTGTATTGTAATCTTGAACAAATCACCATTCAAAGTCAAATTCAAGACATTTCCTTTGAAATGTCAAGCCCTGAGCCAGATGCTGAAGAATGCTAATCAAACACAACTCTGTTTCTCCACTCCATGATGACTTACGGTCTATTGAGAACCATCAGTGTTCTTTACCAAGTACTTTTAGCAGGCCACTGATCCAAGAGGAGAGGATAGAACGATGTATGATGACTTCTCTCTCCTCAGGCTTAGAGTAAACACATTAAGTAGAGATTGGAAAGTTAGAAAAAGAAACTAAACTGGACAGAGGCGGAAATATCTCCTGTTTAACACCTTGCCATTTTAGAAGCAGATCTGGTTAGAGAATAATCTAAAGGAACTGTCGAGCTTTGTGCTCCTAAGAAATAGAGTCCTATTGTTTAGCTGAACACCTTGACAGTGTTGCTGATATGGAATGGTTGTGAAAGATCTGGAAAGAACAGAAAGTCTCTTGGTAATCAAGTGACTGGAATTTGGAATTCAGTGGGCAAGTAGGAGGTTGGAAGAAGAGAGCCAATAGAAGGGAGATTGATCAAGATGCAGGAACTGGAGTGCCTTTCTGAATAGCTTAGCCTGAGGAAGGACAGCCAGAAGGTATATTAGAGAGATGCTGCCTACTATTATAATTGCATTTGTAGCTATCTATGTCTGTCTATCTATCTATCTATGCTTCCCTGGTGGCTCAGTGGTAAAGAATTTATCTGCCAATGCAAGGGACCAGGATTTCATCACTGATTTGGGAAGATCCCCTGGAGAAAGAAATCACAGCCCATGCCAGCATTCTTGTCTGGAAAATCTCATGGACAGAGAACACTAGTGAGCTATAGTGCATGGGAGAATAAGAGTCAGATATGACTTAGTGACTACACACCAACAAATCTATCTATCTTTCTAGATATTTCATCTTAAATCATAGAAAAATACAGTTTCAGGTTTGAGACAATGGTTTGTGCAACAGGGCCTCCAGGTTGGACGGCAAAAAAAAAATAATAATAATTCATAAACTAGTTAACGGAGGCAGAATCTCAAAGTCAGAAGGAATCATGAAACAGAAAACATTTCATTCTCCCTTTTTTTTTTTTCCACACTCTGAATGTGCAGATTGGAGTGACCTATTTAAAAGATGTGGAATAGATTTTGAGCCAGTCTTCTCCAGAATTTAAAGCACAAAGTGACCCCTGTTGATCTTTGGCTTATATTTAGATTCAAACCAATTAATAAGAAGTTATATTCAAACTATTAAAAGCTTTTGAATTCAAGGGATAATTTACCTGAACATTGACAATAATTATCTTAACATTTTGGCTAAAACATTTTAAGAATAATTTTGCTTTTATGTAGTAGACACTTCTTAACTTGACTCCTTTTAAAATGGGCCAGAATTTGGGATCTATATGGTGACTACATGATTTTTTTTTAAATGACAAGGTGGACTCAGGAAAAATGCTTTCACAGGGTTTGGTCTGTTGGAGAATATCTTGTTCAGACACTGGCTCTGTAGATTTTTTTTTTTTCTTTCCTTCTCACAATAATCTTGTGCGAGTATGTAGGTGTTTTAGTTTATGGTCAGTAGGAGAAGTCTGAGCAAGGAAAACTTCACTTAATTTTTGCTGCTGAATGTGAAACATCTGACAGTATTTGCCGAGAAAAACCAAATTGCCTGGCTGTGTTTGCATAAGCAAAAGGAAAAGTCCAGGGTAGCCATCTGCAAGTCAACATCAAAGGCTTCGCATAAAATGCAGGGAGGGGGGCATGTATTTTGAAAAACAGTATGAGATCCTCTGTTACTAGTGCCGTGCTGCTGCGGCTTTCCATGCTAGGCAACCACGGCCAAGGGCAGCTGAGGTTTCTGGGTCTTTATTGCTGAGGTAGCTGGTCTCTTAGACCTCAAGTTCACAGTGCTCCGTCCTTGGCCCACTCCCCCACCCTTTAACATCTGTTCACGATGGAGACTCGCAGCACATTTTCTATGAAATGAAGCCATTCTAAAAACATACATAAAGTCAAAGGTTTTGGAGAAAAGGAAACAAAGTCAGTAAGTAAACACATCTTCTCTTTTTTATTTAACTTTTATTGGAGCGTAGTTGCTTTGCGATGTGCTAGTTTCTACTGTACAGCAGAGTGAAGGAGCTCTATGTGTGCAGAGTGTAGCAGTCGTGTCAGTCACTCAGTCTTGTCTAACTCTGCGACCCCATGGACTGTAGCCCGCCGGGCTTCTCTGTCCCTGGAATTGTCCAGGCAAGAATACTGGAGCAGGGTGCCATTCCCTTCTCCAGGGGATCTTCCCAACCGAGGGATCAAACCTGGGTGTCCCACATTGCAGGCAGTTCTATATCGTCTGCATATATCCCTCATTTTTGGATTTGCTTCCCATTTAGATAACATACCTTTTCTGCTAAGCATGCCTTCACCTTGTATGAGATACTCAGTACACGTGAGGTTTACTTTACAGAATTATGGTCTCCACACTTGACCGAAAAGTCTCAATTTCTTTCTCAGTATTAATTAAATCAGGTTCTCTTTTCTTATCAAAAGGTGGCCACAATCTTGCATTTTGAAGGTAAGAGTGTAATTTAGATGAAATGGCAATCCACTCCAGTATTCTTGCCTAGGAAATCTCATGAATAGAGGAGCCTAGCAGGCTACAGTACATGGGGTTGAAAAGAGTCAGACACAACTGAGCAGTGGCAGATCCAAGTGCTTGTTAAGTGACTATAACTGAAAAGGTTGTTAACAAATACATGATCCAAAACCCACATATATTTTACTTCATATTTTATTATCACAGTGTTTGTTATTTATTTCACTGCTGGAGCATGCTAAAACATGAAAATTTCATTATATAATGCCATTTAACAAATTATGAAATTGCTGTTAGCAATGAGTAATTTGGAACTGTAAATTGCTATGAAGAAACAGCATCAGGTGCCTATTGTCAATAATAATTTAAAAAGTAGAGTTGAAGGACATGGAGGTATCAGCCATTTTCCAATACCCCTTTTTGGTTTGTTGATTTTGATGAAAGCTTTGTGGAACTGATAATGCATTTGTTACAAGAAGATGCTGCTAGCATTTGCTGTATTAATAGTTGGGGAGGGTGGGTGGAAACAGAAGAATAAATAAAAATGGCTGAGTCTAAGACAATTTTACAAGCCGAATATTATTTTGGTAAGCTTTAAACAAATAAAGATTAGAAGTTACAGAGATCTAGGTAAAATACTGACATCTTTCCAAATTAACAGGGCTTCCCTGGTGTCTCAGATGGTAAAGCATCTGTCTGCAATGCAGGAGACCCAGGTTCAATCCCTGGGTTGGGGAGATCCCTTGGAGAAGGAAATGGCAAACCACTCCAGTATTCTTGCCTGGAAAATCCCATGGACGGCAGAGCCTGGTAAGCTACTGTCCATGGGGTCGCAAAGAGTCAACTTCACTTCACTTCACTTCATGAGTTCCAAGGACTTCCTAGGCAATGCAGAAGTAAAGAATCCACCTGCAATGCAGGCCACACGGTTTCTATCTCTGTGTTGGGAAGATCCCTTGGAGAAGGAAATGACAAGATGCTCCAATATTCTTGCCTGGAAGATTCCATGGACAGAGGAGCCTGGTGGGCTAAGAGTTGGACATGACTATGCACCTGAGCACAAGCAGTTGTAAATGAATAATTCTAATCATTGGTCTTCCCTGGTGGCTCAGCAGTAAAGAATCCACCTTCCACGCAGGAGACAGCATACTGAGCACCTGAGCACACACATGAGTTCGGAATTTCTAAGATTCTATAATTATGTATTCTAAACAAGGGCTATGTCTTTGCAGGCATTGCTGATCTGAAATTATCTAACATTTTGCGAGATTGATGGTTCACACGGTCCCAAAGCTATGATGCTCTTGAATTGAGGTGAGGTGAAGTGAAAGTCACTCAGTCATGTCCAACTCTTTGCGACCCTGTGGACTGTATAGTCCATGGAATTCTCCAGGCCAGAATACTGGAGTGTGTAGCCTTTCCCCTCTCCACGGGATCTTCCCGACCCAGTAATCGAACTGGCATCTCCTGCAGGCGGATTCTTTACCAACTGAGTTATGAGGATAATGCTCTTATAAATTATGAAATCTCTCCCTTTCTTTCCTTCCTCCTTTCATTTCTCTTCCTCTCTTTCTTTCTTCCCTCACTTTATTTCTTTTTCTTTTTTCTTGTCTCTCTCTCTCTCGTCTCCACTTCCTCCTTTTTTCTCTCTCATTTTTTCCCATGACTTTAAAAGTTTTAATGAAGTAAAACATTAAACATCTTATTGAAGTAAAACATTGCAGAAAATTTAACAAATCAAACCTAAATGTATAGCTTGGTAAATTTTCACAAAGTGAAAAAACCTCTTGTAACCAGTGTCCAGAACAAGAAATAGAACCATAGTAATATACCAGAAATCTTCTTTGAGACTTTTCCAAATTATTAAGCACCCCTCACTCTCTCCCTGAAAACCTCATCACTTTTTTAATTTGTAGCACATGAATTAGTTTTTCCTGTTTCTGAACTTTATATAAATGGATTCCTATAGTATATACTATGTGTGACTACCTTATTTTGTTCAACATTATATGAAATGTATCCATCGCTGTAGCTTTCACATTTTCATTGATGTGCTGTTAGAAAACAAATAACAGAACATATTTAGGAAACATTTCTTTATGCAGTTTGATTTTTTTAAAGAGTCTGTAAATAAGAATATACCATGATCTATTTATCCATTCAATTGTTTATGGACATCTGTTCCATTTTTGGATTTTTTTTAAGTTGCTAAGATAATTTTTCTAGATGCTGTGATTTCTGTTGAATATATAATTACAAGGAAAATTGCCGGGGCATAGAGTTAGAATAGGTTAAATTTCTGTAGATACTTCTAGAGTTCTCCAAAATGGCTATGCCAAGATTTTCAGTTACTTTACAACCTTGCCAACACTTGGTACTATCCGATTATGTTTTGTTTTGTTTTAGCACTACTGATGGATGTGCAGTGATTTCTTAGTGTAGTTTTCATTTGCACTCCCTGAGAACTAGTAAGGATGAGCACCTATTCACTTGTTTATAGGCAGTTTGAATTTTTTGTGAAGTATCTATTGAATATTAAACAACAACAACAAAAATGAAAAAGAAAACTGTTTTTCTGCTAGTAACAATTCTGACATGAAATGTATGGGGTTTTATTCCTTATAAACTTTCCCATTTATATTGAAGTATAGCTGGTTATTTCTCTGAGCTCCC
>SJYV01054211.1:0-17720 GCA_006410875.1 Neotragus pygmaeus
GGCATCACGGACTCGATGGACATGAGTCTGAGTGAACTCCGAGAGGTGGTGATGGACAGGGAGGCCTGGCATACTGCAGTTCATGGGGTCGCAAAGAGTCAGACACGACTGAGCGACTGAACTGACTGAACTGACTATACGGCAGAAACCAACACAACATTGTAAAGCAATTATCCTTCAACTGAAAAAGAAAATTGAGGGACATTCTACAAAATACCTCGCCTGTACTTCTCAAAACATCAAGGTCTTTGAAGACAAGGAAAGTCTAAGAAGCTATCACAGCCAGGAGAGCCTCAGGAGGCATCACAATTAGCTGCAGTGTCTTAGATGATGTCCTGGAATGGAAAGTGGACATTAGAGAAAAACAAAAGAAATCTGAACAGAGTGTGGGCTTAATTTAATAATATATATATGTACTAATTTGCTCAGTTGTGTCCAACCCTTTGCAACCCCAGGACTGTAACCCACCAGGCTCCTCTGTCCATGGAACTTCCCAGTCAAGAATACTGGAGTGGGTAGCCATTCTCTTTTCCAGAGGATCTTCCTGACCCAGGGAACGAATGTGAGTCTCCTGCATTGCAGGCAGATTCTTTACCGTCTGAGCTACCCGGGAAGCCCCAAGTTAATAATAATGCATTAATATTGGCTCATTGTCACAAATATGCCACACCACTGTTTTCTATTAGTAAAATGTCACTAATAGAAGCAATGTGTGGAGAGGTAGAGGGTAATATCTTGGTACTATCTCTATGATGTGCTCAATTTTTTCTGTAAATTTAAGTGTCCAAAAACAAAGTCTGTTGATTGAAAAAAAAAAAAAAACAAACCTGAATAAGCGTGCTGCCTGGAAGCACCAGAGTGGATGAATCAGAGGCTCAGGCCTGACCGAAGAGATGGGGGTTCTCTAAATCCCCAAGGGAGGGAGAGCCAGGTGAGTTGTGGAGAGTGTCAGAGCACATATATCCAGGAGAGAGGGACGGTGAAGAAAGCATCTTTTAGAGGGAGGACAGTAAAGAGCTGAGTGTTAGGAGGCATTGAACCGAGGATGGTATCGGGATTTGGGACTGCAGAGTGGAGAAGGACCACCTCCTCGTTAATTATGTGTACATCCTGGGCTGGACCATAGGTGCCACCTGCCTTTTTTGATGAGTAGAATAGGGAGCAATAAGGGGAGTTGGTGGATCCAAGGAGTCCAGCATTTAGAAATTTGTTATCGAAGGGTCTTTCAGTTCTAAGACCCCTTAGATCTTCCACTTTCATAGGACGTTAAGAGCAATGGAGACAGTGAGAGAGGTCCCCCATGGCGATAGTGACAGGAGGTTAGGTGAGAGGCCCTTCCCGGGGGGAGGGGGGGTGATGTCCACACAAATGAGGGAATCTATTTATTTCTAGTGGGAGAGGGGAGTGATGAGCATCAGAGGACGAGCCTCCTAAGATTCCAGGGAAGGAGGCCTGTGGCTGGAGAGTCAGCTGAGTCCTTCATCTGGTCATAAGGCCCCTGCCTAGGAGTGGGGTGGGACGGTTGGGAAAGGATGCAAGAAGATCTGATCGCCAGTGAGCATACTAAGTCAACATAGGTTGAGTTTTGCTTTCTGCTCCAATCACGGTGATAGGCGAGGGAATCAAGGAACCCAAAAGCTCAAGAGCAGAGTGAGGGGCTTCCGTATCAGTTAAGAAATTGATGTCCTTACCTGCTATGGAGAGAGCTACCTGGGGCTCGGCCAAGTCGATCTGACATCATGGAGCCAGGGCCAAAGTCGGGCCGGATGGTCAGAAGGTTGTAGAAGTCCTCACAGAGCCGCGGGGGCAGAGGAGGTCACCTCGGGGGCATCGCTGCTTCCGGAGGGGGAATTTGTCCCCGCAAATCGAGGAGGGGCAATCTCGCTTCTGGTGCCCTGTTAGTCTACAAAGTGGGCACAGTCCCGGGGGTGCCTTTCCCAGGTAAGCTCAGCTCCAGGGCCCCACTTGTTTGCAGCTGAAGGCTCAGTGGCTGTTTTCCTTCTTGCTGACTAGGGGACCTCAGACAAGTCTTATCCTGAAGGCCTCGCTGCTCAACAGCAGTGGCAGTCATTTGGAAGGAGCATTTCAGTTCTCAAGACCCTTTTGGGTCTCCTTCCCTCTTTTCCTTTCGTACGTACATCCTCATCGCAGCTGTTAAAGACCTTAAAGGCTAGTCAGTGAGTTTGGACTAGGGAGTCTGAGGGCCCTTTCTCAATTTCTGGAGTTTGCAATGGATATCAGGGCCGACTGAGAGACGAAATACATCTCCAAGGGAGTTTTTGTCTGTCTGAGAGGTTAAATCTGAATCGATGAAAAGGCGGAGAGCCTCTGAAAGGTCAGACCGATTCACATTGTTGTTCAGCAGAAACTAACATAACATTGTAAAGCAATTATACTCCCACGAAAATATTGTCCAGGGCTTCTCTGGCGGTCCAGTGGTTAAGACTCTGCCCTGTAATGAAGGAGACACCAGTTTGATCCCCGGTCCGGGAAGATCCCACATGCCATGGGGTACGTAAGCCTGTGTACCACGACTACCAAGCCGGAGCTCTGGAGCTCGTGAGCCACGCCACCGAGCACACGTGCAGCAGCCACCGAAGCCCGCGCCCAGAGCCCGTGCCTGCCGCGCGGAGCCGCGAGGAGCCGAGCCCGTGCCCGCCACGAGGAGCCGCGTGGAGCCACGAGAGAGGGGCCCCACTCGCTGCAACTAGCGAGAGAGCCCTCCAGCAGCAACCAAGACGACGACCCAGCACAGCCAAAATAAATAATACGTATTTTTAATTGTTTAAAAAACAAGGCGAAAGATTTGATTACATTGTTTTTGACAAAGAAGCTTAACCAAGTTGCTGCGACACACAATATTTTAAGATAACAATTCGAATTATGACTGGTAACACTATACCAGGACATATCTGAATTTCAGAAATGCACACAGTTTCTAGAATGTCTATCTTAATACATTTGCCAATACAGTATCATCTGAGGAGGCTTGTCACTCCTTTACAAAGCTTCGCATTTAATTTAACATACCAACCAATCCTAGTTAAATATTTCTCTCTGACATGCCTTAGGGGCCCCCTGAACCATCCCAAAGTTAGCTGGAGGTCAAAAGAAACTTTAATTAGAATTTAGGGGCTGGTGCACTGGGATGACCCAGAGAGATGATAAGGGGAGGGAGGTGGGCGGGGGGCTCAGGCTGGGGAATACGTGTACACCCATGGCAGATTCATGTTGATGTATGGCAAAACCAATACAATATTGTACAGTAATTAGCCTCCAATTAAATAAATTTATGTTAAAAAAAGAATAGGAAGTTTGTCAAACAATATCAGTNCATGGCAGATTCATGTTGATGTATGGCAAAACCAATACAATATTGTACAGTAATTAGCCTCCAATTAAATAAATTTATGTTAAAAAAAGAATAGGAAGTTTGTCAAACAATATCAGTTTCAAAATACTTGGTCAAATAGAATCATGGGTCACTGTGAATATTTATTCAGTTAATCAACGTGACAACAGATTTAAAAAGCAAATACAGATCACTTAAAGGCAAGTCCACACAATCTGTTATCAAAGGCAGCATTCCAAGAAAACTTTGAACCAACTCTAGTCCTGCACAGGCCTACTGCTGATAGCAAAATCAATTTCCCTAGTTAAAGTCCATCTAACCCCAGCCTGTCCATACACGTAGCCCTTTTTGCAGGGCTCCACTTTCTACAAGCCTTTCACAACTTTCTGTGTCCATATTAATTGGCCCTTATTCTTCCTTCCAGAAGCAACTAGCTCTAGGATAAAGCTAGTTTTCCTTTGAGAAACATGTATTTTCGGGCTTCCTTGGTGGTCCAGTGGTTAAGAATTCACTTTGCCACGCAAGGGTCACCGGCTCCCCTGGTCCAGGAAGATCCCACACGCCGCCCCGGCAACTAAACCCGTGTGCCACGCCTACTGGGCTCCGGAGCCTGCGGGTCCCAGCTGCTGAGCCCCAGGACAGCAAGCTCTGAGGCCTGCGCGCCCTGGGGCCTGCGCTTTACAACAGGAGATGCTACCAAATTGAGAAGCCCGTGCACTGCAGCCGGAGGGTAGCCCCACTCTCCACAACTAAAGAAAGCCGTACACGGTAACAAAGATCTAGTGCACCCAAAAATAAATAAAGACATATTTTTTGAGTGTATGTTTCATTCTTCATGCTTTATTACACATCCTACTTTCCTGGCATACTGAAATGTTTCTCTTATTATTTTAGTAGCTTTATTTACATAGACTACCATTTTAGCCCTTAAAAACCTTAATCTCCAGGAAAAAAACAAGAAGCAAGCAATTGTGAACTGTCTATAATACTAGCATTTCCTGATTGGATGTGTTCCACATCCCCTAACTTCTTGAAAGATAGGTTTACAATTTCTTTCCTCAATGTGATATAAGACATGTGTCTAACAAACCCAAACATGCTTAGTTTTCCTTTCATCAGAAGGCAAAGGTAAGTAAACTTAGAACCATCCAGCAATTAATGTTCCAATATTTTGTCCTCTTTGAAGTGATCCATATAGTCAATGAAATTTTGTTATTTGACTTAATTTAGCAAGTTGCCAAAATCTGGGGAGACTATTTTTGAGTAGACGTTCCTAAAACATGATTATTCCAAAAGAGTTAACCCCAAAAAACTATCTCATTTACATATAATTTTCTTGAGTTTTATCACATCAAATTACTTTTCCTGCTGACAGATTTGCAACAGACATAAGGTCTTATCTGACCTCTAGTAATCAGGCACACGGCTTCTCTGGCAGCTCATCTGGCAAAGAATCTGCCTCCAATGCAGGAGACCCTGGTTCGCTTCCTGGGTTGAGAAGATACCCCTGGAGAAGGGATAGGCTACCCACTCCAGTATTCTTGGGCTTCCCTGGTGTCTCAGATGGTAAAGAATCTGTCTGCAGTATGGGAGACCTGGGTTCTATCCCTGGGTTGGGAAGATGCCCTGGAGGAGGGCCTGGCAACCCACTCCAGTATTATTGCCTGGAGAATCCCCATGGACAGAGGAGCCTGGCGGGCTACAGTCCATGGGGTCACAAAGAGCCAGATGCAACTAAGAACAGCACAGCACAAATTTAGGTACAACAGAAGTACTATATTTAACATTAATGAGTCCAAAGACATGATCATANTTGCCTGGAGAATCCCCATGGACAGAGGAGCCTGGCGGGCTACAGTCCATGGGGTCACAAAGAGCCAGATGCAACTAAGAACAGCACAGCACAAATTTAGGTACAACAGAAGTACTATATTTAACATTAATGAGTCCAAAGACATGATCATATTAATCAAACCAATGAGCTTAAGCTAACTTGAACACAAGGTATTAATTTAATGAATTCATTCTGGCCAGTTTCTTTTGCGTTTCTGAGATTTTATATGTGCTCAATTTCCTTTAAGGCAATGGAATAGGGCTCATTTTCGTGTTAATTTTGACATCCATCCATATAGACAAAGAACTCAAAATATTCCCGCTTAAATTTTAAAAGTCCTTTATTTTTCTCTGCAGACTCAGGGATCACAGATAATTAAACAGAAGTTCCTGAGAGCCAGGTAGACCATTTATATCCCCAAAAGCAGGTTCATTGTAGAAAACTGGCTTCTTCTAACAGCCTAGGCAAAACTTAGCCAGCTTGGCCATTTTCAGGGTTTTTTTTTTCACTTTCCAAACATGTCTATTACTGTCTGACAGTAATAAACAATAATACATGTCATTCACTCACATTCACATCCCTCACTTTCAGAGGAACATGAATCAGCATTCAAGTTACCAGGACATTTGACAAAAGTCAAACCAGGAAGAGAGAACAGGATATGGAGTCAGGTGCCGAGACACACACACACCCAAGAGAAAGCCAGACCAGTTCCAAAAGACTCACTTTGCTGTAACGGCAGAGCTATTGGGGGTCTTTGTTCTCCAGGTATCAGGGAGTACTAAGCCCAAACAGTATTACAATCAAAGTATTATCTTCTTTCATTTGTGGAAGTGTAACTGAAGATCCAGTAATGCTGAAGAAGCTGAAGTTGAACGGTTCTATGAAGACCTACAAGACCTTTTAGAACTAACACCAAAAAAAGATGTCCTTTTCATTATAGGGGACTAGAATGCAAAAGTAGGAAGTCAAGAAACACCTGGAGTAACAGGCAAATTTGGCCTTGGAATACAGAATGAAGCAGGGCAAACGCTAATAGAGTTTTGCCAAGAGACCGCACTGGTCATAGCAAACACCCTCTTCCAANGTTAAAACTCAATTGCCGAATTTTTTTTTTGATTTTTTAAAAATTTACTTTATTTTACTTTACAATACTCTATTGGCTTTGCCATACATCGACATGAATCCACCACAGGTGTACATGAGCTCCCAATCCTGAATCCCCCTCCCACCTCCCATCCCTTTCATCAGCTAATATTCTAAGGAGAAAGCCCAAGTTCTGGTGACTATTCATGCTCTGTCATGTTCAACACATGAGGCTTTTACCGTCTATGAACATCAGAAATGGCTTTAGTTTGTGAGTTGTTGTTGTTCAATTGTTCAGTTGTGTCCAACTCCTTGTGACCCTATGGACTGCAACATGCCAGGCTTCCCTGTTTTTCACCATCTCCTGGAACTTGCTCAAACCCATGTCCATTGAGTCAATAATGCCACCCAACCATGTCATCCTCTGTCATCCCCTTCTCCTCCTGTGTTAATTCTTTCCAAGCATCAGGGTCTTTTCTAATGAGTCTGCTCTTTGCATCAGTTGGCTAAAGTATTGGAGCTTCAGCTTCAGCATCAGTTTTTCCAAAGAATATTCAGGATTGATTTCCTTTAGAATTGACTAGTTTGATCTTCTTGCAGTACTAGGGACTCTCAAGAGTCTTCTCCAGCACCACAGTTTGAAAGTATCAGTTTTTCAGCACTCAGCCTTCTTTATGGTCCAACTGTCACATCCACACGTGACAACTAGAAAAACCATAGATTTGACTGTATGAACTTTGTCAGCAAAATAATGTCTCTGCTTTTTAATATACAGTCTAGTTTTGTCATAGGTTTTCTTCCAAGGATAAAGCATCTGTTTACCATTTTAAACGTTAAAATGGTGTCTTTTGGTGAAATAAAGATATTCAAGATATATGGATCAACTTAGATGTTTCCCAGACATCTTCACCCTTTTGAGAACAGTGCATGAAAATCTAGGAAGGCTCCTTGTCTTATTCTTAAAGATGAAGACCTAGCTCAATTTTACATAATCTTCTTGGTCTCAAAATCCTTCTATACTCTTATAATTGACTGAAAATTCCATAAGAACATATGTTAAGAAATTGAAAAAGGGAACTAAAATATTTATTAATTTAAAAGTAGTAATAAATGGGTTAAACAAATATTTGTGAAGAATAACCTTACTCTTAAAAACAAAAATGGTCTTGCTTTACATTTTTGAAAATTTCTTTACTGTCTGGATTATTAGAAGATATCTGATTCTCATATGTTCCAATTTGTTGAGATACATAATTTGGGTTGAAGTACATGAAAAAAATCTGACCTTAAACCCCATCTGACTCATGTAACTGGAAAAAAAGTAACTAAGTATCCTTTGCAGATAATTTTGGATTTTAAAATATTATATGACAACATAACAAGTGGTAGTTTATTGAAGATTATGAAGAAATCTGAAACTATTTCCAAGAACATTTTGTATCCTGTTCCATTGGTCTATCTTGCACTTTGAAAGGATCATCTCTCCCTGCATGAGCTCGAAACATCATGTGGTAGTCATTATGAAATATGAATACATCAACTTATCCAGCTCTTTTAAATATTTAATACACTTTGTTTTAATAAACACACAGAGTCATTAATATAACCATCAATCTTATGAGAAAAATTTATAAATATTAGGAAACTGCCAATATGATAAAGAAGACAAGTTCTAAAATTCCAAATCTGACATGAAACCTCCAGTTTTATCAATGTGCCACATATTGTTTGTTGAATGCTTTCTTTTCTGTGGCAGGTTCATTTCATTCCTTTATGAGAAGATGCCTGCCAAATACCCAAGTTTGAGTGACCATAACTTGCCTTTATGTTCCTAATTCAAGTAAAAGTAAGATTCTTGATAAAAACTTCTAGTTCAGCTGTAGACCAGCCACACAAGTGCTCACCTTGAGTCAACCATAGTACTTTGGTATGCACATCATATAAATGTTCCATTTTGCACACAGAACATTAAAAAGGCATGTTCTCAAGAGTCTAGGCGTAACAAAATCAATAAATTTGGTTGCTTTCTTAGGGTCATTTTTAAGTAGAGCTTTTTTATTTTTTTACCCCGTGAATGCACTGGCAGTTAAGAACACAAAACTCTCCAGGAAAGTTTAATGCCACTGCCTTGGGTTTGTGCAAAGGCTCCAACAGTTTTACTAGTCAGTACTTTTGCACCATCATTGTAGATGCTGAAACACCAATGAAAGGGAAATAATATCTAAATATTATCACAGAGTTGTCTTGACATTGCAGATTCCCTGAAAGATCCTTAGTGATCATTCTAAGAACTGCTATTCTAGGTAAATTGAAAAGAAAAAATTTCATTGTATTCAACCAGGAACGCAGCAGATTTGGGTGGCCCTTTGCTGGCGTGAAGGTAAACATACTCTTGCTCTGGCTCTGGAGAAAGTGGAGTTTTCCTGCCTGGTGGTAGACAGATCTCTAAGGAGACAGAGTGCTGGGCCTTCCTGAACTTCCAAAGCAGGGGGATGAATGGCTTCTGACTTATCAGCTAAAAATTGTTGGTGATCACAACTTCCACCAAAAACAGCTTAAAAGTTCTACCTGACATATCTGGATAAATTGGGTTATAGCATCTGAGAAGTCAGAAAACTTTCCTGAGGACAAAAGGCATTTACTATGTGAGCTTTTCTGCATTTAAGGTATGAGACTTTGGATGGATTAGTACTGTATCTGTTTCTCATGAACAGCAGAACCTACCACACAAGGATGTCCAGAGGAAGAAAGAACCTACTGCAAGGTGTGAAACTACTGCAAGAACCTACTGCAAGGTATCAATGCTTAGCCCATGATGAGCCCCTGCCAATGCTGGCTGCAACTCATCACCGTTGCCCTCATCTCTACTATTAGATGTGGCTGGAATGGAATTTGAATGGCACTAGAGTCACATTGGAGAAGCTGATGGCACCCCACTCCAGTACTCTTGCCTGGAAAATCCCATGGATGGAGGACCCTGGTGGGCTACAGTCCANTGGCGTGCTGCAATTCATGGGGTCGCGAAGAGTCAGACACGACTGAGCGACTGAACTGAACTGAACTGATTGCAGCAAACGTTTGAAAGCTTAGAGTTCTTTCAAGAAAAATCCTCTCCATGGGGCTTCTTTGGTGGTCCATGGCTAAGACTCCGAGCTCCCCATGCTGAGGGGGCCAGGGTTCCCATCCCTGATCAGGGAACTTGATCCTGCATGCTGCAGCTAGGAGTTCACATGCCTCAACTTAAAAAAAAAAAAAAAAAGATCCCACACGCCCAAACTAAGACCTGGTGCAGCCAAATTAAAAAAAAATTTTTTTTCCTAAAGAAATAAATGTTCTCCAAAACAACAAAATTGTGGAGTACGGCAGAGCATGGGGCAACACTGATTATTACAGCAGCAGCAGTGCCCTTATTATCACCAGGCGCTGTTACCTCTGTGGTTCTCTGACACTAACACGGCCACCGGGGACAAAGGCTTTCACACCCCAGTCCACAGTACAGGTGTGACCCCGTGCACACCCACACAGACACCTGAAGTAACTTCCACACTGTGAGGCCCTTTCTGAGGCTTTCACTTCTCCACTTAGGGTTGCCAGATTTAGCCATAAAAATATGGGACTCCCAGTTAAATTTGACTTTAAGATAAACAACAAAGACTTTTTATTAGTATATGTAAGCCCTGTATGACACTGGGGATATATTTATACTGAAAAAAATGCCTTCATTGTCTGAAATTCAGATTTAACAGAGGTCCTGCATTTTACCTGACAACTCTTTAAAATGCTGGTCACAATCCCCTAACCTGATGTCACTAGTGAGTCTCGGGCCCCTTAGGTGACAGGACCACAGCACTTCTTTCTTTATGGGGAAACCAAGTTAAGTGCAGGAACTAGGTTGGAAACCCGCGGGCACCACCCCTCCTAGCTGTCACACTCTCCTCCCCTCCTCCCACCCCCAGCCCAGCAAAGGCCTGCACTTGCTGCAGTAAAAGGTTTGTGTTGGTTTGTTTGTTTTAATCAAGCAAGAATCTGTTAACAGTTTTATTATTTTTGTGTTAAATACCATGGGGCCGGACTGGAAAAATGGAAAACTCAGTCAACAACTGCTTTACAAGGGATAAGAAAAATCCTGCCTTGATATGAGCAAAGGTGAAGGAGAAAATTTACACTGTACAAGGCACCATTTCCCCACAGAATACCTCCTGGCATTTCCTGAATGAGTGGGATTAGCAATCTAAATAGATCATATTTCAAGAGTTAACAGCAACAGATAAAATTCAAAGGGATCATTAAAATAACATTTGCAGGACTCTGGACAATTCTTGAACTCTTATTAAAACCACAAAGAAACAGCAGTTCTTTATGTGTGAACTTCATAAAGGACTGAATGTGCAATGACACCCTGCAGGGATGATCTGGTGACGATGGCGCCTCTGGGACCCAGAGCCCTGCTCTCCCGTGTCTCTTTCTAACCATGAGACCGTCGCTGCCGAGGCCTGCAGGACACACACAGCTGTACACGCAGAGCGTGGTCACCGTGGGCCACACTCCCAGTAACACAGCTGTGGTTCAGTTGCTCAGTTGCACCCGATTCTTGGCAACCCCATGGACTGCAGCATACCAGCCTCCGCAGTCCTCCACTATCTTCCAGAATTTGTTCAAACTCGTGTCCATCGAGTCGGTGATGCCATCCAACCATCTCATCCTCTGTCGCCCCCTTCTCCTCCTGCTTTCAATCTTCCCCAGCATCAGGGTCTCTTCCAATGAGTCAGCTCTTCGCATCGGGTGGCCAAAGTATCGGAGTTTCAGCTTCAGTCTTTGCAATGAATCTTTTCTGGTCAAAAGGAAACAAAGAAATAGCACTCTGTATGCTGCCCTCTTCAAGCTGAATTTCCTGATAAAGAGTCCAGTGACGGTGGCTGCAGTGACAGCCAGAAGTGAAGGCGGGGGACTGGTGACACTCTCTGGAGGCCCCAGCTGCGGTGGATCCAGGTCTCTCTGGATGTGCTACCTTCCTGAGCCTGAGCCTCCTCCCTTGGGGGCTGGTTTTCTTCTTTCAGCTCTCCCCTGGAGCCTCCTGCACTGTTCCTTGAGCTTCCTCGTCTCGGTCTTGTCGAGGGAAACAGAGTGGGGCTTTGGCAGGGGTCGTCCAGCTTCGTAGTGCTCAGAGGAGCCGCTTTGCTGGGTTCTATGTCTTTCTGTTTATCATTTTCACTGGGCATCTCAAATACACATCTCAACTGAGAACCCATTCACTCATGGGGTTTTGCCTCTTTCCACACGGCTTCCATGTCTGAAATGCTTGGTGGAGCAAAGATCGTCTGAACTTGTCTCACTCATCTCACTGCGATCACTGTCCACCCTGGGTCAGCGACTCCCCTTTGGGCCTCACACAGTACCCACGAGGTGCTGTTGCCTTCACTTTGAAACACACCTTTCTATCCAACGGATTTCTCGATGTGAGATTTGTAGTGACTCCATCTGTGAAGGGGCCTTTGAATTGGACAGGATCTGCTTGTGCTTTGGAAACAGCGCAGAGCCAGGGCATGCCCACGGCGTGTGGCTGGCTATGGGTGGGGATGGCAGCAGCCCGGCCAGGCCTCCTGAGCCCCGCACCCGCCGCTCTGTCGCCAGCTCACCAGGCCACCCGCGGGTCCACAGCTCGGGGCCTCATGACTGACTCAGCCCCACACCAGCCGCTGTGGCCATGCGCACTCTGGAGTTTTATTAAAGATGACTTTTGTGTGCAGAAACAACTAGTAGCAGTCACTTTGTTTTTTAAATAAAGTTTTTCAATAAATTAATTAAATTCAATTTATTGAAATACTACATTTAAAAGCATAGTTTTTCCTTAAGTATTGATGTCCAACTTAAAAATCTTTTATGTTTACAAACCTTATGTTCTATGCTTAGTCACTCAGTCATGTCCAACTCTTTGGGACCCCATGGACTGTAGCCCGCCAGGCTCCTCTGTCCATAGGGATTCTCCAGAAGAATACTAGAGTGGGTTGCCATGCCCTCCTCCAGGGGATCTTCCCAAGCCAGGGAACAAACCCAGGTCTCCTGCTTTGCAGGCAGATTCTTTACTGTCTGAACCACCAGGGAAGCACAAGAAAACTGGAGTGGGTAGCCTATCCCTTCTCCAGGGAATCTTCCCAACCCAGGAATCGAACTGGGATCTCCTGCATTGCAGGCGGATTCTAGCTGAGCTACCAAGGAAGCCCCTTTATAAATCCAGTCAATTTTAACAGTCACATACCAGGGGCCTTCTTTGATTGATGTTCAGTCTCCCTGACAAACCAGTTTAAGTAAAAACTCTTAAACTTTTAAAACTACATATTTAAATGTTTCAAACACTTCAATTCAGTAGTGAACAAAACATTACCTAGCAATACGGTGGGTCCTGGCACAGAAGTGTCTTCTTTGCAACCACCGGCTGTGCTGATGCAGGTACTGGAGAGAGAAGGAGACAGATGGACACATGTATACACACCCACGAACCAAGCCATATCCTAGAGGGGGCAAGTGTTACCCTCTTTACAAACCCATCCATAACAAGTTCTTATCAGTGACCACTTGCCCACCTCCTGAATCTCAGTAGAAAATAATTCATTCCAGATAAAGCATTGCCGGCTCCCTTTGGAAGAAAATGAGCACTTTGGGGAGCAGTGGCGCTGAGTGGGAAGGACAGGGAGGCACGTTCACAGGTGGAGAGGTGGAGGACTGGTCTGCTTCAGATGCAGTCCAGCCATCTTTATGGTTAGAGAAAATCAGCCTTCCAAACATCTTGGGATGTCACCTTTGGGGTGACAGAACCGGGCAAGAGCGGGGTTTCGAAGGTCAGATGTGAGGTTCTGTTTCATGATCCGAGCACTGGTCCCGCAGGGGTCAGTGTGTGAACAGTCACTGGGCCATGCACTCTGCATGTAGATCATACTTCAGTTTTGTTGCCCAGTCATGTCTGACTCTTTGTGACCCCGTGGACTGCAGCACGCCAGGCCTCCCTGTCTCTCACCGTCTCCCGGAGTTTGCCCAAGTTCATGTCCATTGCATCAGTGATGCCATCCAGCCACCTCATCCTCTGATGGCCTCTTCTCCTTCTGCCCTCAGTCTTTCCCAGCATCAGGGACTTTCCAATGAGTCAGATGTTCTCATCAGATGACCAAAATACTGCAGCTTCAGCTTCAGCATCAGTCCTTCCAACGAGTTATTCAGAGTTGATTTCCCTTAAGATTGACTGGTTTGATCTCCTTGCTGTCCAAGGGACTTTTCAGGAGTCTTCTCCAGCACTGTAGTTCGAAGGCATCAATCCTTTGGCGTTCTGCCTTCTTTATGGTCCAGCTCTCACAATCGTATGTGACCACTGGGAAAACCATAGTCTTGACTGTACAAACTGCTGTTCTCAGAGTATTGTCTCTGTTTTTCAACACACTGTCTAGGATTGCCATTGCTTTCCTGCCAAGAAGCAATTGTCTTCTGAATTCATGGCTGCAGTCACCATCTGCGGTGATTTTAGAGCCCAAGAAGAGGAAATCTGTCACTGCTTCCACATTTTCCCCTTCTGTTTGCCATGAAGGAATGGGGTTGGATGCCAGGATCTTCGTTTTTTCAATATTTAAGCCGACTCTTTCACCCTCCTCCTTCACACTCATCTAGAGACTCTTTAGTTCCTCTTCACTTTCAGCCATTAGAGTGGTATCATTCGCATGTCTGAGGTTGCTGTTTCTCCCACCTACCTTGATTCCAGCTTGTAACTTATCTGGCATTTCCCATGATGTGCTCAGTGTATAGGTTAAATAAACGGGGTGACAGTAGGCAGCCCTGTCGCACTCCTTTCTCAATCTTGAACCAGTTGTTCCGTGCGGGGTTCTAACTGTTGTTTCTTGATCCACATACAGGTTTCTCAGGAGACAGGTAAGATGGACTGGTATTACCATCTCTTTAAGAGCTTTCTACAGTTTAGTATGATCCACACAGTCAAAGGCTTTGGGGTAGTCGATGAAACAGAGGTAGATGTTTTTCTGGAATTCCCCTGCCTTCTCTATGATCCAGCGAATGTTAGAAATTTCATCTCTGTTTCCTCTTTCTTTTCTAAACCCAGCTTGGACATCCAGAAGTTCTTGGTTCGCATAATGCTGAAGCCTAACATGCAGGATTTTAAGCACAACCTTATTAGCATGGGAGATGAGTGCAATTATCCAATGGTTAGCACATTCTTTGACACTGCCCTCCTTGGGAACTGGGATGAGGATTGACCTTTTCCAGTCCTGTGGCCACTGCTGCGTCTTCCAGATTTGCTGACATATTGAACACAACACCTTGATGGCATCATCCTTTAGGGTTTTGAATAGTTCTACTGGAATTCCATCGCATCCACAGCTAAGTCACCTCAGTCGTGTTCGACTCTGTGCGACCCCAGAGACGGCAGCCCACCAGGTGCCCCCGTCCCTGGGATTCTCCAGGCAAGCACACTGGAGTGGGTTGCCACCTCTCTCTCCAATGCATGAAAGTGAAAAGAGAAAGTGAAGTCGCTCAATCGTTTCCGACTCTTAGCGACCCCATGGACTGTAGCCCACCGTCCATGGGATTCTCCAGGCAAGAGTACTGGAGTGGAGTGCCATTGCCTTCTCCGTTGCATCCACTAGCTTTATTAAAAGAAGGATTTCCTAAAGCCCACTTGACTTTGCTCTCCAGGATGTCTGGCTCTGAGTGACTGACCACACCTCATAGTTATCCAGTTCATTAAGATCTTTTTTGTACAATTCTTCCATGTATTCCTTCCATCTCTTCTTGGTCTCTTCAGCATCTACTAAGTCTCTACCATTTCTGTTCTTTATTGTGCCCATCTTCGGGTGAAATGTTCCCTTGAGGTCTCCAGTTTTTCTAAAGAGATCTCTAGTTTTTCCCCTTCTGTTGTTTGCTTCAATACTTCAGTAAAAGCTCCAAAGTTTGCTTTGAAAGTCAGTTAAGCTTCTCTTCCTCTGGATACCACACTCATAAGCCAAAAGTTCACTTTCTGCAGGCCCAGGTAGAGTAGCCTTTTTACAATAGGGTTCAAAGAGTTTTACCCCAAAGCATCTAGCAGCAAGCACCCCGATCTCAACTCATTGTTCTGGTATTTCAGGTCAACCAGCCGCTCTCCCACCAGGCATCAGCCCAGGTCCTGGACCCTCTGCTGGGCCCCAGGACAGCCTGGGATGGTGGGAGGGGCAAGGCTGAGCTCAGCCGTGGATGGGAGCCCAGGCACAGAGTGCCCAGGACAAGCAGATCAGGCTGGTGTAAGGGGAGGGGGAAGCAGGGGAAGATGCAGGGGTGAGCCGTCTGGGGTGGGGGTGGAGGAATGGGGGTCCTGACATCCAGGCAGCAGGGGGAGAATCATTGACACCCTAAATGCCACCTTGAAAGTGAAAGTCAAAGTCGCTCAGTTGTGTCTGACTCTTGGCGGCTCCATGGACTTAGTCCATGGAATTCTCCAGGCCAGAATACTGGAGTGGGTAGCTTTCCCCTTCTCCAGGGGATTTTCCCAACCCAGGGGTCAAATCCAGCTCTCTCACACTGCAAGCAGATTCTTTACCAGCTGAGCCACAAGGGAAGCCCAAGAATACTGGGGTGCGTAGCCATTCCCTCCTCCAGAGGTTCTTCCCAACCCAAGATTCGAACCAGGGTCTCCTGCATTGCAGGCTGATTCTTTACCAACTGAGCTATCAGGGAAGCCCAAATGCCACATTAGAGCTCCCAAATTCAAGTCAATTTTCTCACTGCATCCCTAGGAGAACTCTTACTACATTGTCCCAGGTCGTACACAATGCCAACAGGGCCAACACTAACCAGGAAGCAGTCACGCCAGCCCCAGGATGAACAGCTCCTAACCCCGACTGCAGCCCTGACCCCGCAGCCAGCACTGCCAGCCAGAGAAAACCCCGCGCTCAGACCAACCGAGGCCCAGCTGACCGGGGCCTCGCCTGGGCTCCTGCCTCCGTGTGCAGCACCGCCAAGGGCAGAGGCCGAGCCTGGGTCCCAGCCGGTCGCCAGGAGCACCAGGGCAAGTCCCTGGCCCCCGAGCCAGTGATCCGTCAGGCTCAACGTGTGGGCCGCGCTGCAGCACACCTTAATGTCAACAGCCTTACACGCCGGGGAGGGTGGTGGCGAGAGTGTGAGCCATAGAGACCCTACGACACGTGAGTGAGTCTCCCCAGCGCTCTTCTGACGTGCCCTCATCATCCTAGAGAACTGCGGGAGAGTTCTCTGCCTTAAGGAGAAGGGCGAGCATGCAGAGCTGGAGTCCAAGGCCGAGCCCCTCTGCAAGTTCGTCACTTTCGACTGAGACCCACGGAAAGAAGCCCGCCTGCGTCATCACCCAGAGCACGCGGGGCGCAGCACCGGGCCCTCGGGGCTGGCGACAGGAGCCGCGGCTTTGAGCTCAAGTGATCAGGCCCAGGACTTCTTCCCAGACAGTGCAGTGGGGAAGAAGCCGGCTGCCACTGCAAGAGACGTGCGATGAGGGCCGAATCACTGGGTAGGGAAGACTCCCTGGGGAGGAAACGGCACCCACTCCAGTGTTCTTGCCTGGAGAATCCCACGAACAGAGGGGCCTGGTGGGTTACAGTCTACAAAGTCGCAGAGAGTCGGACACGACTGAGTAGCTAAGCACACACGCCATCAGGCCCAGGTGTGACCCACACCCCTCCCCCACTGCCTGGGGCGGCCCCCTCCCCCCAAGCTCCGTGGTTAGTGCAGAGGGCAAGGACCCTGGCCCCTCCTTTCCTCACTCAGAAAGAAAGGACTCTTGGGGGGACGTGGCCTGGGACGCGAGGCCTGGGACTTGAGCTCCAGCCAGAACATCCGGTTCGGCCGTGGGTGGGCTGAACGGTTCATCCGTTCCTCCCCAGGGCCTCACCTGCCTCCGCTGCAGAGTAGCACCAGGATTTGTTGATGGCTCAGTTGGTAAGGAATCTGCCTGCAATGCAGAAGACCCAGGTTTGAATCCTGGGTTGGGAAGAACCCCTGGAGGAGGGAACGGCTACCCACTCCAGTATTCTGACCTGGAGAATTCCATAGTCCATGGGGTCCCAAAGAGTTGGACATGACTGAGTAACCTTCCCTTCACTTGGTGATTTTACTAAAGATGGCCCCCACCTTTTGAAAACAGACTCATAGATACAGGAAACAAGCGGCTGGCTGCTGGAGGGTGGAGGGAGGCGATTTGGAGAAGAGGATCGAGAGGCAGAACCCTCCAGTTAGGAAGTAAATAAGTCACGGGATGTAACACACAGGATAAAGAATATGGTCAACAAGGTTGTAATAACTCTGTGTGGGGACAGAGAGTCACTAGACTGACTGTGACGGTCACAGCACACGCAACGTCACATCATTCAGTATACCTGAAGCTAACACAGCACGGTGCATTCACTGCATGCCACCTACTTCAGACTTCCCTGGTAGCCCGGTGGG
>SJYV01054212.1:8164-39957 GCA_006410875.1 Neotragus pygmaeus
TGCTGAGTTTTCCAAATTTGTTGGCATATTGAGTGCAGCACTTTCACAGCATTATCTTTCAGGATTTGAAATAGCTCAATTGGAAATGAATCACCTCCACTAGCTTTGTTCGTAGTGATGCTTTCTAAGGCCCACTTGACTTCACACTCCAAGATGTGTGGCTCTAGATTAGTGATCACACCATCGTGATTATCCAGGTTGTGAAGATCCTTTTTGTACAGTTCTTCTGTGTATTCTTGCCACCTCTTCTTAATATCTTCTGCTTCTGTTAGGTCCATACCATTTCTGTCCTTTCTCGAGCCCATCTTTGCATGAAATGTTCCCTTGGCATCTCTAATTTTCTTGAAGAGATCTCTAGTCTTTCCCGTTCTGTTATTTTCCTCTATTTCTTGGCAATGATTGCTGAAGAAGGCTTTCTTATCTCTTCTTGCTATCTTTGGAACTCTGCATTCAGATGCTTATATCTTTCCTTTTCTCCTTGGCTTTTCATTTCTCTTCTTTTCACAGCTATTTGTAAGGCCTCCCCAGACAGCCGTTTTGCTTTTTTGCATTTCTTTTCCATGGGGATGGTCTTGATCCCTGTCTCCTGTACAGTGTCACGAACCTCATTCCCTAGTTCATCAGGCACTCTATCTATCAGATCCAGGCCCTTAAATCTATTTCTCACTTCCACTGTATAATCATAAGGGATTTGATTTAGGTCATACCTGAATGGTCTAGTGGTTTTTCCTGCTTTCTTCAATTTAAGTCTGAATTTGGTAATAAGGAGTTCATGATCTGAGCCACAGTCAGCTCCCAGTCTTGTTTTTGTTGACTGTATAGAGCTTCTCCATCTTTTGCTGCAGAGAATAGAATCAATCTGATTTTGGTGTTGACCATCTGGTGATGTCCATGTGTAGCGTCCTTAGCATCTTGCCTATGAGCCTTAGGAGGGATGGTATTGGGGGAATGGTAAGAAAAACTCAGAATGTTGGCATAGGTTGTCTAATTCTGTCTGTCTTCAGTAAAATGCTATAGGAAAGGAGGCCCATCTGAATGTAGAAAGGGACGAAAGTGCAGCTTTGCCAGAAGTCCTTTCTGCCTATGGCCTAAGATATAGTCCCATAATTTGGAGTCTTCACAATTAAAAACGCTGAATGTTATATTCCAAAGCTGCTGCTGCTGTTGCTGCTAAGTTGCTTCAGTCATGTCCGACTCTGTGCGACCCCATAGATGACAGCCCACCAAGCTCCTCTGTCCCTGGGATTCTCCAGGCAAGAACACTGGAGTGGGTTGCCATTTCCTTCTCCAATGCATGAAAGTGAAAAGTGAAAGTGAAGTTGCTCAGTCATGTCTGATTCAGCGACCCCATGGACTGCAGCCTACCAGGCTCCTCCATCCATGGAATTTTCCAGGCAAGAGTACTGGAGTGGGGTGCCATTGCAGGGAGATGGAAGAGTTAGCAGGAGAAATGTGAAAAATTTAATGTAAAAAATTAGGTTGCAAAATTGTTGAACAGGAGTAGGGACTGGAGAGAGATCTTTTTGGTGTAATCAGTGTCATGATCACTATTGTTTAATCAGTTGTTTGTAAGTACCAGTTATTTTCCTAAGGGCTTTACCTGCATTAATTCATTCAGTCTGTCCAGCTGCACTCCGAGCTGCTGTTCTTATTCATTTTACAGATGAGGAAACTGAAGCCGAGGTTTTATAACTTGCTCAGGAAGATGGTAGAACAAGCAATTCAAGCTCAGATCTACTTCATTCTAGAGCCTGTACTTAGAGCTCAGCTGTTTTTTGCTTTCTGTGTCTCCCTTGCTATGGTATATAGTCAATTTATAAATTCTATAAATTCTCTATTTTAAGTTTATTTTATTTCCATCCTTTCTTTTTATGTCCAATTATACCAGCCTAGTTCAGTTCAGTTCAGTTTAGTTGCTCAGTCGTGTCCAACTCTTTGCGACCCCATCAACTGCAGCACGCCAGGTCTCCCTGTTCATCGCCACCCTTGGACAATCACAATAGTTATTTAACCTACTTCCTTTCTACTACTCAGCAATAAAAAAGGGCAAACTAATCCTTTAATGGTTAAGTCAAAGTTCTGTTGCTATCTGTTCACGTGTGAAAGCTTTTTAAATTTATGTGGAGAAATTCATCCCTGAACTTTTCCTCTGAACTACCCTCCACTGCCTTACACACCTTAAATTTTTTTTTTTGTACCATTCACACATGTTTATCTTTTCAGATCAAATTTCTCATTCTTTAGAACTTTTTAGGATATAGACATGTGTAGCTCATTTTCCCCCATTGTATTCACACAGGAAACCAGTGAGGATAGGCAGTGATGGGCTTACAGTTGACATTTTTTGGTGGAAGAAGCTAAGGTGTTCTAAGGTTCTGTGATTTGTCAGTTGCAAGACTGGTCTTTGAAATCCCAATCTAGTACTGGTCCTTTTGGCCATCTTCCTGAGAGCAGCAACCAGGTAGCTTGAACACTTGTGTTGCTAGTACAGTTCTGGCATTAGGAAGCAGTCAGTGAACCATAGGTCAATAATTTTCAAAGTGTGGTCACTGGACCAGTGTCCCCAGAATCCCCTGGGAACTGTGAGAAATGCAAATTCTCAGGCCCACCTAAAACCTATTGAATCAGACATTGCGGGGTGGGGCCCAGCAACCCATGTTTTAACAAGTCCTCCTGGTGATCCTGATGCTGGCTCAAGCTTGAGGAGCACTGGTCTTGGTAACCATGAGACATACTGCTTTTCTCTAAGTCTGAAACGGTACTGCATGTTGGGAAGGCAGGAACACCCCCAACACCCTTTTCAATGATCATTTCTCATGCAGCTAGCTGACAGCAAGGATAACAAGGGAAGTCAGTTCACCAAAATGTTGCAACTGCGTGTGCACTACCTGAAATTAAGTTAATGAAGCCTCTGTCTTTCAAGATATGATCAAAGACCAGAAATCCCTTCTTATGTTACCTTGGATTTCTCTCCAATTAAATAATCTTCCCACAGGAGAATGAGGGAGATTAGTTAGGACTTCAGTAGGGGTAGAATTCATAGTATCCTTTTCTCAAAGATGAAATTAATAAATGAATCCACTTGAACATCACCTATGCAGTGTCTAGTATTGAGCAGGTACTGGAGTGATCTTTAGTAATAGAGGACACAAACAAGTAGGCATCCACATGATATCATATGGACAATAATAGAACTAAGCAAAAGATACAAAGTACTATGGAGAAGGGAATAGTGGCCTGTGTATGCATGATTTTGTTCACTTACATACATGTGTGTGTGCAAGCATGTGTGTTGGGGGGTCTTGTGTAAGGCAGGATGAGTTTAGGTAGAGGTATTCAGAAATTCACAAAGGAGAACATTTTTGAGCTGGATTTTAAGATCTGTTGTTCAGCAGAAAGACAAGAACATTCCAGGCACATTGAATAGAGTGTGTAAACATAAGAGGACATGCAATAGCATGAATAGCATATAGGGAGCCACAGGTGGTTTGATGTCAGTGAAGTCCAGAGTGTTTAGCTGACAGTGAGGCCAGAGAAGGAGTCAGGAGGCAGATTATGCTATTAATGTGCACTATTCCCTTTTTTTCACTTCTTATTCATGCTTAATTCTGTTATTGTCTATACAGAACTGTATGTTTTTACAGTATAATTACATTATATTGTAAGTATGTCTATCTGTTTACATTTTCTGTTTTTAAACACCACAACTCTAGCGCCTGCTCAGTACTAGAAATGGCATAGATTATGGCAAGGTCAGAAAGGTAGACAAGATATGCACATGGAATACTAAAGGCTCTCAGAGTTCTTATAAAAAAGAATTTAATTTTATTAAAATTTTCACATTTACCTGATGATAGAAATCTTTTTTTTCCTGAAGAAAACCTAATACACCCCCCTGGACCTAGTGTTTCGTGATGTATACACTTTGGGAAACCCTAGCTGATGAATCAAAAGCTAACTCCTTAGCAGCACATTTGTAGCACAATCTGTGTCCTGACTCCATCCTGCTCCGTGTATTTAGAAAACCAAAGATGGGGATCCAAAAGGAATAGGAAGTTATCTGGTGAGCCTTCTCAACATCTTAAGTTCCTCAAGAGTGAACACTGGAGACGTCCCTGATGGTTCAGTGGCTAAGATTCTGTGCTCCCAATGCAGGAACCCAGAGTGTGATACCTGGTCGGGGGATTAGCTCCCCCATGCTGCAAATAAGAGTTCACATACCGCAACTAAGGATCTTGCTTGCCACAACTGAAACAAAAAAAAAAAGATCCCACGTGCTGCAGTGAATGTCAAAGATTGTGCATGCTACCACTGAGACCTGGAACAGCCAAATAAATAATTGAATAATTAAGTAAATATTGAAAAAATAATCTACTTTGGACATTGCCACCCTGCAGTTTTTGTGGCCTAGTTGCTGAGGGTACGTTCCTTTCCTAGGAAGCCCATGTGCAATGCAGTGTGTGGTCATCTGTATTTCAGCTAGTTCTCACAGTTAGAAGAGGTTGAAGGTCCAGGAGAAGTGAGCTGTTCCTCCAGGCCATACCCTACCAGGATGGACAGTGTCTTATTCTATGTGGACTGCTATAACAGAGTACCATAGATTGGTGGCTTATAACCAACAGAAATTCAATTTCTCATACTTCTGGAGGCTTCAATTCCAAGATCAAGACACCAGCAGATTCAGTTTCTGGTGAGAGTCTCCTTCCTGGTACGTAGATGGCAATCTTCTTGCTGTGTCCTCACCCATATGGTGGAATAAGCAAGGATGCTCTCTGTAGTCTCTCTTATTTTTTTTTTTTCCCCAGAGTGGTGCAATTTTATATTTTAACCATCCGTGTATGAGAATTCCAGATGCACCATAGCCTTGTCAATAACTGGTTTTGTGAGTCTTTTTAATTTAGCCATTCTAATTCATACAATAATGACTGTTATGGTTTTCTTCTGCATTTCACTGATAATTGAGGGTGTTGGATTTGTNGTGTATGAGAATTCCAGATGCACCATAGCCTTGTCAATAACTGGTTTTGTGAGTCTTTTTAATTTAGCCATTCTAATTCATACAATAATGACTGTTATGGTTTTCTTCTGCATTTCACTGATAATTGAGGGTGTTGGATTTGTTTTCAAGTGATTTTTGAGAGTCATATCTTCTTTGATGAAGCATATTTTCAAATGTCTTGCCCTTTTACTGGGCATCCCCAATGGCTCAGCAGTAAAGAATACAGGGCACTAATACCATTTGTGAGGGCTTCACCTTCATGACCTAATTACCCCTTGAAGGCCCCACTTCCAAGTATCAGCACTTAGTCTATGAGATTTAAAATGTGAATCTTGGGGGGACACGAACATTCAGTCTATGGCAGACTAACTCCTCTCCCAATAGACAGGACTCTGCAGTACAGGACACTGGGTCTCTCATCACAGCATGGTGCTTGAGGCCTGCAGAGAAATGCATTCTAGCTTTTCCTTTAGGACCCGTGTAAGCTGGCTTAAGGAAAAATATTATGCTGAGTACCCCTGAGAGAAAATGAAGTCATTGCTTGCTTGAGAGGGATTTATTCATTCATTAATAACATATTTGCTATCTTTCCAATCATAAATTAGGTCCTTAAGGCAAGTGCTTTTGTTATAACTTGGTTTAAAGGAGAGGGCTGTGCATCGCTAACTGGCTGTCAGTTTTCCTAGTTTGTGCTGGGTAAGCTGACAGATCCTTCAAACTCATCACTAGCTGAAGTATGTTTGAACTTTATTCTTGGGCAGTCTAATTGTCATATGTTATGAAGCAAACCTCTAGAAGGGGTTACTTTATAACTAGCAATGTGGCCTTTGAAGGAGGTACAGTATGCAAAAAAAAAATTATGTGGGGAAAAAATCTAACACCTTCTCTACTAAAGTTACTACACAAGGTCTAGATATAGGCCTTATAAAATGAAATCTGAGGTCATAAACATGACTCCCACATCTGGAATCTTGCTTGTGGCAGATATTCTACAACTTGAGATGATATATTAAAGCAAGGAAAAGGGCATTTATTGCATACCTACTAAGTGTTAGGCTTTTTCACACTTTACCTCATTACAGCAACCTTGTGAGGTGAGGTTATTTATTATCATGAGTTTGTACAGTAAATGGCTTGAACAAAGTAAAGATTCAAATTTCAGCTTTCTGACACAGTCTTATCATTTTCTGAATGCATACTGTTGCCACTCCAAGTCAAGTATATAAAATAATTTGCTAAAACACCAAATATGATAGTTTCATGTGGGCCAGAGAAAGGGTTCTGGGTTTCCCAGCATTCATGAGAAAAGCTATTTGTCCTATGTGGGTGGACTGGTGGAGACTCTGAGCTGAGGCTGAGAATTGGGTGTTAGAATAATGCTCTGCATCCAGAGGATGTTTTTAAAATGAACACTGACTGACATGGCTATACATAATTCAGTTATTGATTGAGTTTTGCTGTTTAGTCATTAAGTGATGTCCAACTCCTTTGTGACACCACAGACCATAGCCCACCAGGCTCCTGTGTCTGTGGAATTTCCCAGGTAAGAACACTGGAGTAGGCTGCCATTTCCTTCTCCAGGATATCCTCCTGATCCAAGGATTGAACCCATGTCTCGTGCTTGGCAGGTGAATTCTTTACCACTGAACCTATGCAGAGTACATCATGAGAAATGCACAAGCTGGAATCTAGATTGCTGGGAGAAATATCAATAACCTCAGATATGCAGATGACACCACCCTTANCTCATCTCGAGCGGAGGAGGGGAAACAGGGCTTCTCTTAAGTTGTGGCGGAACCCTCGGTGTTCCTCTCGAGTGGAGATGGATATGTCGAAGTTCTTCTTGAGTCACTACACGGGTGTGAAGGACCCCTTTGAGGTTGAAGAGGGAAGGGGTGACTTCCACCAAGATGCCACAGTGGTCAAGGGCCTCATCTCGCCTGGAGGGCTGATCCTCCAGGTTTTTCTCAGTTTGTCACAGGTTCCTCTCGAGTTAAGATGTGGAACTTACTGACCCGCCTCTGTGGCCTCAGGAAAGGCCAGTCTCCATGCAAATTGCAAGGGGCCTATGGGGATTCCTTCCCAGGTCGGAACTGCTCCTAGGTCCTCATCTGGAGCCCAGGTGGGAACCTGAGTTTTCCTCTCCAGTGCTGACATGGATCGTTGGGACTTTCTAGAGGCTCCTCAGCGGAGTCAGGACACGTCTCGAGTGGAGACGTGCACTTCTGCTTTCCTCCCGAGCTGTATCAGTAGGTCAGACTTCCTGTCGCGTTGACACAGAGGTCTGTGGCTTTCCCTCGAGGTTTTCCCACAGGGCTCAAACACGTGCCACCATAGTGTGAGTCCATCCTCGGGGTGATGGTCGAGGAAGTTTAGCGAAATCAGGGTACTCTGGAGTGGACTGAGACATTTGGGCATCTTTTGGAATGGTGGCCTCTCGACTTTCCTGTTGAGAGTGCCTCCTCTTGAGATGCAACAGGAATGCCAGGAATCCTTTCCTGACGAAATAGGGAAAGGAACCCTCCTCATCTNTACTCTGGAGTGGACTGAGACATTTGGGCATCTTTTGGAATGGTGGCCTCTCGACTTTCCTGTTGAGAGTGCCTCCTCTTGAGATGCAACAGGAATGCCAGGAATCCTTTCCTGACGAAATAGGGAAAGGAACCCTCCTCATCTCGAGTGGAAGAGGGGGAAACGGGGCTTCTCTTAAGTTGTGGCAGGACCCTCGTTGTTCCTCTCGAGTGGAGAAGCACATGTCAGGTTACTTCTTGAATCACTACAAGGGTATGAAGGACCCCTTCGAGGTTGAAGAGGGAAGAGGTGACTTCTGCCAAGATGCCGCAGTGGACAAGGGCCTCATCTTCCCTGGAGGGGTGAACCTATTGGTTTTTCTCAAGTTGCGACAGGTTCCTCTCGAGTTAAGTTGGGGACCTTACTGACCCACTCCTGTGGCCTCTGGAAAGACCAGTCTCCACGCAAATTGCAAGAAGCCTCTCAGGATTCCTGCCCAGTTCAGAACGGCTCCTAAATTCTCATCTGTATCCAAGGCCAGAACCTGAGGTTGCCTCTCCATTGCTGACAGAGATTGTGGGTGCTGCCAGAGGCTCCAAGGGGAGTCAGGNGTGGCCAGAATGTCCCAGGAAAAGTGTGACCCTGGTGCCCATGAGGAACACTCCTGCCCTGCTGCTTGGGGGTGGCTCAGTCTGCCTTAGAACCATGTCCAGGCTCACAGGCTGGCTGCCGGTCAGCCACTAGCTGCCTCAGTATATGGTGTAAGACCACAGGCTCAGCATCGGTAGCCCATGGAACATGTGATTCTAGTCTGTGAGGGTGAAAATGACCTGCTAGCAGACGCGGCACTGGGAGTGCTCAGAGCTCCCAGGGCTGGAGTTGTGGACAGGAGCCCCATGGCCAGATGGGGCACTGTGGGATGGTCTTGGTCCTCCCCAGAGGAAGCACTAGGTTTGAGCGGCCCCTGGACCTAGAGGTTCCCAAAGGTCAGGACACCTTGCACAGGTTAGACAAAGGGGACAGGGAACTGGAGAGGCTCGGGTGAGCCTCTGTCCATAGAGGGTGAGTCAGCCTGACCTTGGAGTTGGGTGGCATTGGCGTGAAGTGGTCAAGCTGGGGGCTCAGAGCTGGTGCCCATTGGGATTGGGGGTGGGCAGGACTGCTGGTCAAAGTGCATCTCAGGGCTCCACCCATCTGTCCCTCACATCCACGCTCAGTAGTGTCCTACTCTTTGCGACCCCATGAATTGCAGCATGCCAGGCCTCCCTGTTCATCACCATCTCTCGGAGNGGAGATGGCAGCCTGAGGTGGGCAGGGCCACGTTGACGAGCAGGGCATTTGGCGGGCCTCCTTGAAGCCTCACGAGGCCCCGTTTTATAGGTGAGCAGTCTGAGGCTGGGTTTGGTGACTTGCCAAAGTCAACAGCAAAAAGCCCTGCTGCGCCCCGGTTTTCTCATCTCTGCCCTTGTTGACAGAACTCCGGCCACTGGCCACCATCCCCCAAGGTGCCTACCCAGCAGGAGTGGCCTGTCCCCACCAGCTGGCAGGGGGGAGGTGTCCCCGTGACCCAGAACGTCTGCCCAGGCTCCCCGCGCCCCCGGGCCTCAGTTCACACACTGGTGTGATGATGGTGCCCGTCCCCTGGAGATTGCCTCGTCCTGCAGGGAACGCGCACAGCCCACAGTAAGTGCTCAGGAGTGCTCGCCCTATGAGCAGGGCTCTTAAATGCTGGCATCCCTGTTTGCATCCATTGTGAGCCTGCCCACCACGGCCATAAAGGAGCTGCCCTCCCCATTGCCCGAAGCTGGCCGGAGGCACACCCTGCACAGACCCCCAGTGGAGGAAGCTGTCTGAGCTGCCATCAGGCTCGGCACCTACCTGCTGTGCCCCTCCTCACCAAGTCTGTTTTCTCCTCTGGAAAATGGGCTCATAGGAGAACTCTGGTCACGTGCACCTGTAAGCAACGAGCCCCGTCAAGGAGCAGAGGCCCGTCTGCAGCCCAGGTCTCCCGCCCAGCCAGCATCGCACACCGGCCACTGGCTTTAAATAAAGCACTTTATTGATTAGTAGAAGCTTAAACAGTTTGCATAATATATTCAATACAGTATCTGGGAAGGATGACTGGAAAGTCCCAAGAGAAGGCACCAGAGGAGAGCGTCTTCAGACGGAATGCATTGGTGGAAGAGATTAGTTCGGTGTTGAGACTGGGGCTGCGGGGGACTCAAAGGGGGTCCCTGAGCACCAGCCAGCGCCGCATGTCCCATGGGTCCCAGGCCCTGGCCCAGGAAGCAGATCCAGGGGATGGGAGATGCAGGGCTGGGGTAGGGGGGCAGTGAGGACCCTGAAGGGAGTAGGTTTCTGTCCTGCCTGCCCTCCCTTCAAAGCAGAAGACAGGGCCTGGGAAAACCAGGTGGCCCCAGCCCCTGGGGATGACCGCAACTTAACGCTCACCCTCAGGAACAAGGAGCTGAGGGGCGGGGAACAGCAGGGCCATGTGAACAGTCATGGAGTTGTCAGGGTGCGGTGCGTTAGAGCCCCAGCCTGCCCCAGATGCTTGTCGTGTCCTGGGGCGCCATGGCCCCTCCCGAGCCCTGCCAGCTCCCTCGAGGGACAGCCTGTACCTTGGAAGCAGCCCACGGAGAAGACAGCATCCACACCCGCCCAGCCCTGCCACTGAGCAGGGTCCCCATCCCCAGCCCAGCCGAACAGAGGGACTCCTAGAGACCAGACGCCAGCAAGCAGAGGCGAGCAGTCTCAGCTTCCAGCAACCCCCCAAGGACCCCTGTTAAGCCAGAGACTTTGGATAGCTTCTTGTCAGAACCTGGGTTCAGTGATGTGCTGGTGGATTTGAGACAGGTGCAAACACATTCACACCAACTCCTCTTTGCCCTCAGATCTGGAGGATCTCGAATTCCAGGGGTCCCCACCCACAGAAGGGGAGCCAGTTGGAGCCCCAGAAGCACCCTTCCAGGCCAGAAGCCACAAGCCGGAAGCGGGACCTCAGCCGGATGGAGCGAATGAATCCAGTTAGTGTCACCCTGCTCTNCATGGATTTTGGTATTTAAAGGGGGTCCTAGAACCAATCTTCCACAAATACGATTGGATGACTGTATGCAGTCCAATTTTAACAATAAAGATGAGCAGAAAAAAGACAAAGGAGATGTCTAACTGTTATCACTGTTCTTGTGTTGAGAGTATGACCGATTTCTTCTTTTTACTTTTAGGGGAGATACAAGCTTTTGTCTGCCTGGTACCACCTTCCCTGTTTCTAGCAGAAACAACTCCCTGACTGTGAAGAGGACCGTAACCCAGGCCAGGACAATCAGTGAACCCTGGCCACAAGTATTGTTCCAGGAATAAACGCTCGTCCCAAACAAGGTTATCAAAGTCCTTCACTATTTGTTTTTAAGTGGACTTAGCATGAAACGTTTATCCTTCCTCTCTGGTAGTACGTTTATAAGTCTGTAAGCCTGTATCTGCCAAGGCCACGGCTCCAGCCTTGTGGGGACAGTATTTCTGAAAGAAAGAAACCAAACTGCAAAGAGAAGAGAAGAGGGGAGAAGAGGGCCAGAGAAAATGAACGACTAGGTTCTGAGTGATTAAACTTTCTGAATATAGTCCCTGAGGCCAGGGCAATTACTGCCCTTTCTGTAGTTAAGGCCATGGATTTCCATGGGGTCAGGGGGATAAGAGGCATTGGAGACAGTTATTTCCCTAAAGAAATTCTGTTTGAGGGAAAAGTGAATCATGTCTGTTTGTACCAACCGAATATCTTAGAAAGGTAAAGAATGAATAATAGTGATGAGTAAGGGAGTTCAGAGAAAGGTCTGATTATTACTAGGATCAAGGAAAGTGAGTTGGTGGCATAGGTGATAAGTAAGTGGTATCAGGAAGGGGTTTCTGACATCAGGGAATCTTTGGGAAAGAACATTCTGGGTGGAAGAAACAACGGAAGCAGTAGAGATGGGAGAACACAGGGAGAGTTAGTTGGCGCCGGTTTGGCTGGCGTGCAGGGCACAATGTGAAAAATAATGCTGGGAAACAAAATTGGAAAATTTGACCATGGCCAAAATGTGACAGCCTTCAGTGAGTGCGAATGGGGTTTACTGAAGCTACAGTCATTCAGATTGTATAACAGATCTCCCTGCCCCACTGTTACTATCATTGAAGCTTTCTCTTCTAATAATAAATAGAACTGTGCCATAATCAAGTTCAACAGATCAGTCACATTAACAAAACAATCTGATTTTTATGACTTCTCTATCAATGACAGAGGTAACTGTTTTTAAACGATTATCTGTTTTAACCTGACAATAATTATTTTTAATTTTATCTAACCATTCCCCTAATAAAAATAAGAAAGAAAAGAAAGTGAAGTTGCTCAATCGTGTCTGACTCTTTGNTCTATCAGATCTAGCCCCTTAAATCTATTTCTCACTTCCACTGTATAATCATAAGGGATTTGATTTAGGTCATACCTGAATGGTCTAGCGGTTTTTGCTGCTTTCTTCAATTTGAGTCTGAAATTGGTAATAAGGAGTTCATGATCTGAGCCACAGTCAGCTCCTGGTCTTGTTTTTGTTGACTCTATAGAGCTTCTCCATCTTTGGCTGCAGAGAATATAATCAGTCTGATTTTGGTGTTGACCATCTGGTGATGTCCATGTGAAGAGGGTGTTTGCTATGACCAGTGCATTTTCTTGGCAAAACTCTATTAGTCTTTGCCCTGCTTCATTCTGCATTCCAAGGGCAAATTTGCCTGTTACTCCAGGTGTTTCTTGACTTCCTAGTTTTGCATTCCAGTCCCCTATAATGAAAAGGTCAGACACGACTGAGTGACTGAACTGAACTGAACTGATAATGAAAAGGACATCTTTTTGGGTGTTAGTTCTAAAAGGTCTGGTAGGTCTTCATAAAACCATTCAACTTCAGCTTCTTCAGCGTTACTGGTTGGGGCATAGACTTGGATAACTGTGATATTGAATGGTTTGCCTTGGAGATGAACAGAGATCATTTTGTTGTTTTTGAAATTGCATCCAAGTACTGTACTTTGGACTCTTTTGTTGACCATGATGGCTACTCCATTTCTTCTCGGGGATTCCTGTCCGCAATAGTAGATATAATGGTCATGTGAGTTAAATTCACCCATTACAGTCCATTTTCGTTTAGTCCATTTTAGTCCATTTAGTTGCTGATTCCTAGAATGTCGACATTCACTCTTGCCATCTCCTGTTTGACCACTGCCAATTTGCCTTGATTCATAGACCTAACATTCCAGGTTCCTATGCAGTATTGCTCTTTACAGCATCAGACCTTGCATCTATCATCACCAGTCACATCCATAAATGGGTATTGTTTTTGCTTTGGCTCCATCCTTTCATTCTTTCTGGAGTTATTTCTCCACTGATCTCCAGTAGCATATTGGGCACCTACTGACCTGGGCAGTTCCTCTTTCAGTATCCTATCATTTTGCCTTTTCATACTGTTCCTGGGGTTCTGAAGGCAAGAATACTGAAGTGGTTTGCCATTTCCTTTTCCAGTGGACCACATTCTGTTAGACCTCTCCACCATGACCCGCCTGTCTTGGGTTGCCCCGCGGGCATGGCTTGGTTTCACTGAGTTAGACAAGGCTGTGGTTCTGGTTTAATTAGATTGACTAGTTTTCTGTGAGTATAGTTTCAGTGTGTCTGCCCTCTGATGCCCTCTTGCAACACCTACCATCTTACTTGGGTTTCTCTTACCTTGGGCGTGGGGTATCTCTTCATGGCTGTTCCAGCAAAGCACAGCCACTGCTCCTTATCTTGGATGAGGGGTATCTCCTTACCGCTGCCATTCCTGACCTTCAACGTGGGATAGCTCCTCTAGGCCCTCCTACTCCTGCCCAGCCACCATTCCTCCGGTTGCTCCTCCCTGCTGTGCCCCCGACCTCGGACACGTGGTGTCTCCTCCTGACCATCCTGACCATCACTCCTCTCAGCTGCCACCCCTGACCTCGGATGTGGGGTATCCTCTCTCAGCCACCGCCCCTTACCTCGGACACGTGGTGTCTCCTCCTGGTCAGCCCTGACTTCGGACTTGGGTAGCTCCTCTTGGCCGTTCCTGCAACGTCGCAGCCCGGCACTGTCAGCCACTGCCCCTGACCTCGGACTTGGGCTCAGCCTTGATTAGTGTGCCGGGTCGCAGCCACCTGCGCTTGGTGTAAATTACAGCTTGGTAAAATAGTTTTTTAAAAAGTAAGTGAAGATGTAGGACTTCCAGGTGGCTTAAGATAATAGAGGTTCTCTTCATTTTTACCGCCCAGTACTTCCTCTATTTGATAGAGAGCATAGCAAAGAGAGGGAGGATTGAACCTCAGGAGGGAAGCGAAACTACATTAACACTATACATTTGGCCAGAGAATGTCCAAATTTCAAAATAATTGTAAATAAAATGGGAAAAAAATCCCAGTGCCTCATTTCTCCAACTCCTGGTGGTTTTGTAGATCAGTTATATAGTTGTAATTTGAGGGTCAAGGGTATTAAAAGTAGGTACAGTTGATAAATATGAAATATATATCATATTTCATGTAACACAGATCATAGTTTATATTCACATATATAAAATATATATGTGAAATATGTGGCTTTGTCATAATTATTGTATATAATTGGAATCCTCAAGAGCAGGTGTACAAACTAAAGACAAAGAGCCAAATCCTGTCCACTACCTGTTTTTGTGGGCTTCTCTGGTGACTCAGTTGGTAAAGAATCCACCTATGATGCAGGAGACCTGAGTTTGAACCCTAGGTTGGGAAGATTCCCTGAAGAAGAGAATGGCTACCGACTCCAATATTCTGGCATGGAGAATTTCATGAGCTTTACAGTCCATGGGGTTGCAAAGAGTAGAACATGACTGAGTGACTTTCACTTGGCCTATTTTTGTAAATAAAGTTTTTTATTGTAACATAGCCACTCTCATTCATTTGTATATTGGCTGTGGCTGCATTCATACTACAGCACCAGAGTTCAATAGTTGCAAGAGTCTACATAGCCCACAAAGCCTATACTGTCTGGCCTTTTACACCAAAAGGTTTTTAACCTTAATTCAAAGCATTATCATTATTATAATTAATATTATGATTATCATTATAAATAATACTATTACTTTGTCCACTGCTTTTTATTGCACTTATATTCTTTCCTGTTTTCTCAATAACCCAATGCAGCAAGCTGGGTAGATATTAAATGATCATTTATCGTATTTCAAAAACAAATAGCAAGCTTGTATAAGTATGAACATATAGAATCCTAATGCAAAGTAAATATTCTAAGAATAGTTTAATATTAATATTATAATGATACTAAAACTTAGCAACAGAATACAAATAGAGTTTAATATAGTAATTTCATTTGTCCTGGAGTAACATTCATTCTAACAATGTGCTTTCATGTTCATTTCTGCCTCATCATGCCTGCTCTTCCATAACAAAACTGCTGCAAAATCCTGGCTGTGAGAAAATGCATATTTTTTCCTTTGACATTTTGTAATTTCCTTACTTAACTGTTAGTTTGCTTTTAAACAGAGAATATTTCAATTGTTTAATACTAAATACTTTCCCTTTATAGAGAAATTTTCTCAGTTCAGCTTAGCTTAGTCTGTCGGCCGGGACATTTGTGTTCTTTGTTAAATAATATGTCTGTGGATTGAACAATAAGGAGGGAGGTTATCTGTAAATGTGTCTTCTCCATGAGGTGCTAAAGATAGGCCAATAAAAGCTTCATTTAGCATATCCCATTTGTCCAGAGGCCCCAGGAGTTTTGTTAAAGAATGATTAAGATATGAATCAAATACAAATATAGTTTCTGAACTTGTTCATAAGCACAGATACGAAAATTTTCACATATCCCAATGAAACACACAATGGAAATCTTGTAGTCATGGTTCCCAACATCTTGTGTGTGTTTTTCTTAGACTTAGCTCAGTCAAGATAGTTTGATAACTGAATTTCTTTGAATTCAGATTTTAAAAATTCACTTACTTGTCATTCATAGTGTTTTAAAATAGCATTTTAGTAATCAAATATTCTGTTTTTTGGTTGTTTTCCAATTAACTAGAATATATTATTATGTTGAAAACTTCTATGGAATTTTTTATTTTACTCTCTCACATGTAGCATACAATTTGAAAACAGAAAGGAAAATCTTTTTTCCACCATTTAAACCTAATAAGAAATGTAAAATGTCTGTAGAGAGTTTGCTGTTCCCACGTCATAGAGATGAATAGAAAACACTTTAATATTGGCAAATTTGATACAACATTGCTTGAAAAAAATCCTTTGAAGTATAATGAAGTGTGGAAAATATATCTTGAACATAACATAAATCTTGTTATAAACTAACAGCACTTAGAACTATAGTGTATCTGTATATATTCATCTTTATTGAAAAAACTTTTAATTGTAAAAATAGTAAACACACAATTTTTACCATGTTGAGCATTTTTAAGTATACACTTCAGTAGTAGTAAGTATATTCACATTATTGTGCAACAGATATCCAGATCTTGCAAAACTGATACTGAACATCTATTAAACACCCCCTATTTTTCCCTTCCTCCAGGACCATTTTACCTTGTTCCCTATAAATCTAACTGCTTAAAATCATCGAGTAAGTAGTATCATATAGGTTTCTCAAGAGGCAGGTCAGGTGGTCTGGTATTCCCATCTCTTTCAGAATTTTCCACGATTTATTGTGATCCACACAGTCAAAGGCTTTGGCATAGTCANTCTGCATATAAGTTAAATAAGCAGGGTGACAATATACAGCCTTGACGTACTCCTTTTCCTATTTGGAACCAGTCTGTTGTTCCATGTTCAGTTCTAACTGTTGCTTCCTGACCTGCATACAGATTTCTCAAGAGGCAGGTTAGGTGGTCTGGTATTCCCATCTCTTTCAGAATTTTCCACAGTTTATTGTGATCCACACAGTCAAAGGCTTTGGCATAGTCAATAAAGCAGAAATAGATGTTTTTCTGGAACTCTCTTGCTTTTCCATGATCCAGCAGATGTTGGCAATTTGATCTCTGGTTCCTCTGCCTTTTCTAAAACCAGCTTGAACATCAGGGAGTTCACGGTTCATGTATTGCTGAATCCTGGCTTGAAGAATTTTGATAGTATTGATAGTATTACTTTACTAGCATGTGAGATGAGTGCAATTGTGCGGTAGTTTGAGCATTCTTTGGCATTGCCTTTCTTTGGGATTGGTAGTTTGGAATAATTTTTGTATATTCTGTGATATATAATCAAATTTCATTTTTCTAATATGGATAATGATTTCATCACTGTATACAGAACAATGTCACCCTTTCCCTACAATGCCATGACATATTGTCATAAAGAAACTGTCCAATGCCTCAATAAGTCAGGAAATCAAAGTCCTCAATGAATCTTCATTTAGGTGGGTATTCAACTGTTACTACTTTTTGGTCTGGTGCAGAAAGATACCGTTTTGGTTATCATAGCTCCATAATATAACTTGGTATCTAGTAAGGCAAGTATTCCTTTGTTCTTTGTTTTTGTTTGCAATCAAGTCAAATATTCCTTCTGTATTGCTCTTATATAAAATTTAAAGCCTGATTCTCAAATGCAATAATGGCTGAAGATTTGCTTGAAATCCATAAAGCTATTTGAAGAAAATTGACATCTCTGTAATATTGTGTATGTCTATTCAAAAAGTTGAATATTCTTTCTATTTATTTAGGTCTTCCTTAATGTTATTCAGTGAAAAGGTACAGTTTCTTCATAGTATACTTTTGCATCCTTTTTAAAGAACTATTTCCAGATACTTATCTAATATTGCTGAAGATATCTTTTAGAAATCATACTTTCTGGACAAATTGTACTAAGAAATGCAATTGATATCTGTGTAGTGGGTTTGATCAACTTTACTACAGTCTGTTTCCCCACCCCCACCCCCAGTTTAAAATTTTATTTTTTTGGCTGTGCAGTATGCAGGATCTTAGTTTCCTGACTAGGAATTGAACCTGGACCTTTGATCATGGAAGCATGGAGTCATAGCCATTGGATCTCTAGGAAATTTCCATCCCCCAGCTTTTATTTATTAATTTTCCCAGTTTTATTGAGGACCAACTGACAAAATTGTAATGCATAAATTATAATACAGTATTACAGAATTGTAATATAATTGTGAGAAATTATTCTCACAATCAAGTTAGTAAATGCATTTATCACCTATATGGTTACCTTTTTTTTTCTTTTTTTCTTTTTGATGAGAGCATGTAATATCTGCTCTCTTGGCAAATTTCAAGTATTCAGTACAGTATAATTAACTTTAGTCATTATGATACACATTAGATCCTCAGAATTAATTCATCTTTTAATCAAAATTATGTACCCTTTCCCCTCCATTCTCTAGTCTCTGGCAACACCATTCTACTCTCTGCATGAAAATATGATTTTTTTAAAAAAATTGGAGGATAATTGCTTTTTGATGTTGTGCTATTTTCTGCCATAAAACAACAGGAAAATATTCTTGATAGAAACAAACATAGCAATATCTATAGAAGAAACTGTTAAAGTCCTTCCTCACTTCCCCTCTCTTTTGTCTTCCTTGCTTTCTCAGGAAACTGCAGTTTACCCATTCAGATGTTTTCACCCTTCCAAATGGATTTCTATTCATTTGCACACATACACAGCATGAAAAAATACACACGCTATCTGTGAGTCTTCTGTGTTAAATGCATTGTTCTGTAACTTGTTTTGTTCACCTTGCATAATACACTTTAGTGAATGAATGGGTGCCCAATGTGGATGAAACTGTTGGTTGACCCTCAATTTTAGCTGGGCAATAGCTCGCCACAAGAAAGACTACTATCTCTAGCTTTCTTTGCAGTCAGCTGTGGCAATGTAATTATGTAGCTGATAGGATGGACAGGGAGGCCTGGTGTGCTGCGACTCATGGGGTCGCAAAGAGTCGGACACGACTGAACGAATGAACTGAACTGAACTGAACTGATGATGTAAGCAGTATATGTGGCAACTTCTAGAAAACTTTAAGAGAAAGCAGACACACATCTTTTGTCCTGTCTTCTCCATTTCCTCCATCCTGGTTCAGGGTGTGATGGTTGGGTATGAGGTTTGGAGGGTCATCTTGGACTATACTGCTGCTGCTGCTGCTTGTGCTAAGTTGCTTCAGTCTTGTCCGACTCTGTGCGACCCCATAGATGGCAGCCCACCAGGCTATGAGCTGGCACCATATCCTGGGTATGGCAGAGTGGAAAACTGAAAGGAACGTGGGTCCCGGAGGATACCCTGAGGCACAAAGCTACCATCGACAGCCCTGATTAGCCTACTTTTGAATTTTTATGTATGAGAGAAACAAACTTCTATCTGTGAAAAGTCATGTTATTTTGTTATTGTTACTCAGGGCCAAACCTAATATTAAGTAATTTGTTTAACCACTATCTTATTTAGGAACTTTCAGATTGTTTCCTACTTTTTGCTGTTATTAATAATGCCAGACATGTTTTCATTTTTCTTTAAGGTAGAATTATTAAATCTTTTTAGCCAGATTTGTTGACGTTTAATGTATGTATAATAAAATTCATTCTTTAAGCATACTGTATGAGTTTTGACAAATTCATAGTCATGTAACACTCACTACAATCAAGATATAGAAGGTTCTGTTACTCATCCCCCAGTTCTTTTGTACCTCTTTGTCATCAGCCTATCCTCACAGCCCCAGCTCCAGACAAACACTGATCAATTTTCTATGTCTATAGTTTTGCCTATTCCAGAATGTCCTGTAAATGGAATCGTACAGTATGTATCCCTAAGTCTGACTTTTTTCACTTAGCATAAGACAACCGAAATCCATTCACGTTTGAGTTAGCACATCAGGGCAGTGGAAATTCTGATAGAAGCCTCCCATGGAAATGGTGAAAACCTCATGAATATATCCCACCATGTGCAACTCAATTTTCTCTCCACTTAAAGTGACTCTATGTTCATATGCCTACAATAGACCAGTTCATGCCTATTAGTGCGCCTGATTAATAACACCTTTCGCTCCCTCTCAGATGTTACCTTTGGATAATAACTATGGTCCTTTTATCTTAGAATGGCCCTCAGAATGCTTGTGGATATCCAAACACCACCAGATCTGAGGGAAACTGATGATGGAAGGGACGTTGGCATGGAAAGAGACAGCAGATTTCACCAATTGTGGTAAATTTAGTTTTGCAAATTTTACAGAAAGTGGCCATATGAACCTGATTCTAGGCCCCCTTTGTGCCCTTGTGCTGATGAGGGCTCTTGACGTGTATGTGTCATTAGTGTTGTGGTACTTTCACCTCCGTCGGTCACCATGCCCTCAGCTTCATCCCTCAGCCCAGTCCTCCATCATACCCGGTTCTTCTAAGCCTTGACTCTCTCTTGGATTTTATGAGGTTGACTAGTTCCAGGAACATGTATTTTGTTGTTGTTATTGAGGCTTATTCTGCCACTTCCTTTCTTCCAAATTAAAAAAAAAAATCCACCTTTGTTTCTTCTCTTATTTTTTTTTCTATCTTTTTGGTTTTATACATTTTTCATTCTTGAATGGGGTGTGGAGAGGAAGAAGAATCTACATGTTCAGTATGGTGTGTTTTTGGAAGGAAGATGGCAGTACTCTGGCTGTACCATGATTGGGTGTAGCCTCAAATTGGTCACATTCGAGGCTATGACTCTTGCATCAGCCTTTGGGGCTCAGGGAACATCTGAAATATCTGAGTCAGAGACAAAATAGGGCCTTTCAGATGTCCTCAGAAAGTTCTAATATAGCACAAAACTGTTTGTATCTTCCTGTTTGTGTTTTTCCTGTCCTTGTAGGACCAAGGAGGGAGATCCCGCCTGATTCCTCCATGCTGTTTTACTCCAGAGGCTATGAGTTCTTATTGGTCCTGATTTTTCAGGGCAGTACCTTCTCAGCCTGTTCTGTAAAGTATTTGTTTCCAAGGGCCTGATGGTGAAATGTCTAGGACATGTTCTGTTAGCCAAGGTCTGAATGATGGATGCTGGACAAAGTTTGGTAGTTAACAATTAAGAGTGCCCAGTGAAAGTTTTAGAACTGGACATTGAGCAACAGACTGATTCGAAATCGGAAAAGGAGTATGTCAAGGCTGTATATTGTCATCCTGCTTATTTAACTTATATGCAGAGGACTTAAGGAGAAACGCTGGGCTGGATGAAGCACAAGCTGGAATCAAGATTGCTGCGATAAATATGAATAACCTCTGATATGCAGATAACACCACCATTATGGCAGAAAGTGAAGAAGAACTAAAGAGCCTCTTGATGAAAGTGAAAGAGGAGAGGGAAGAAGTTGGCTTAAAACTCAACATTCAGAAAACGAAGATCATGGCATCTGGTCCCATCACTACATGGCAAACAGATGGGAAAACAATGGAAACAGTGAGAGACTTTATTTTCTCGGGCTCCAAAATCACTGCAGTCAGTGATGAAATGAAATTAAAAGACGCTTGCTCCTTGAAAGAAAGTTATGACAAACCTAGACAGTTTATTAAAAAGCGAGATGTTATTTTGCCAATAAAGGCCGTCTGCTCAAAGCTATGGTTTTTCCAGTAGTCATGTATGGATGTGAGAGTTGGACTATAAAGAAAGCTGAGCACTGAAGAACTGATGCTTTTGAACTGTGGTGCTGGAGAAGACTCTTGAGAGTCCCTTGGACTGCAGGGAGATCCAACCAGTCCATCCTAAAGGAAATCAGTCCTGAATATTCACTGGAAGGACTGATGCTGAAGCTGAAACTCCAATACTTTGGCCACCTGATGTGAAGAACTGACTCTTTTGAAAAGACCCTGATGCTGGGAAAGATTGAAGCTGGGAGAAGAAGGGGACGACAGAGGATGAGATGGTTGGAAGGCATCACCGACTCAATGGACATGAGTTTGAGTAAACTCCAGGAGTTGGTGATGGACAGGGAGGCCTGGCATGCTGCAGTCCATGGGGTTGCAGAGTCGGATACGACTGAGCGACTGAACTGAGTGAAAGTTTTGGAGATTTGTTAACTATTGATATCAGTGTTTTACCTTTTTTTTTCACTAAGACTGAATTCTTAGAAATGTGGATGAGTACTTAAGTTTTCCAGCCCTCATGCTTTCCAGAAGTATTAGCTAAAACCATGCATTTTGGAATCATAAGTTTGTATTAAATATAAATCTGTCTTGTATAGAGAGACAGGTCTTTTTATCTAAATAGGAAAGAGTGGATATAGAAAAATGGAAGTTAGATTTTGTTTTTGGAAAGAATAAGAACACTCTTTGGAACAAGGAGTGACTAGCACTGGTGGTCGCAGACAAAGAGGGTCCAACATTGTGGTATTAAGATGGGGGATTAGCCAGGTGTCTTGAGAGAGCTGTAGTTGTGGCTCTAGTCCTCCAGTTCCTAGGAGATGGAGCCTCTGGATGACCCTGCTAGTCAGAATGAGATGGTAACAAGACATAATGAAGTAGCTTGCAGCCTAAGAGAGAGGATATCTAGTGACCAGGACTTAATAAATATGGAGACAGAGAAGGTTGCTGCTGGAGAGGAGCTGGACATGGGTGGTGAACAGAGAGGAAAATAATACATCTATGCACATAAGAATCTGTTGATGGTGGACATTCCTGGATGGCAATGAAATCTTAGTGTGAAATAGAATGTGCTTGGGGGAAGTTGTTGATTTTTTACTGGTCCATTAAGACTCTGGTCAGCGAGGAAGAAAGGGAGATCTGAATTTGAATCTATCCCCCACTGCCCATCATCTGTGTAACTCTGGGGAAATTGCTTAATCTATTTGAATGTTTATGCCTTTTATGTAAATAAATATAATAAAACACTTACCTTATAAGCGTTTATGAAGATCAAAATGGTGAATTCACAGAAAGCAAGATTAAAGCACAGTCAGTAAATATAAGACATTGGTATTCAGTTCAATTCAGTTCCGTCACTCAGTCGTGTCCAACTCATTGTGACCCCATGAATCGCAGCACGCCAGGCCTCCCTGTCCATCTCCAACTCCTGGAGTTCACCCAAACTCAGGTCCATCGAGTCGGTGATGCCATCCAGCCATCTCATCCTCTGTCGTCCCCTTCTCCTCCTGCCCCCGATCCCTCCCTGCATCAGAGTCTTTTCCAATGAGTCAACTCTTTGCATGAGGTGGCCAAAGTATTGGAGTTTCAGCCTCAGCATCAGTCCTTCCAATGAACACCCAGGACTGGTCTCCTTTAGGATGGACTGGTTGGATCTCCTTGCTGTCCAAGGGACTTGCAAGAGTCTTCTCCAACACCACAGTTCAAAAGCATCAGTTCTTCAGTGCTCAGCTTTCTTCACAGTCCAACTCTCACATCTATACATGACCACAGGAAAAACCATAGCCTTGACTAGATGGACCTTTGTTGCCAAAGTAATATCTCTGCTTTTGAATATGCTATCTAGGTTGGTCATAACTTTCCTTCCAAGGAGTAAGCGGTATTATGGTTCTGCAATTGAAAGTACTTTTATTTATTTTTAAAATATAAATTTATTTACTTTAATTGGAGGCTAATTACTTTACAATATTGTATTGGTTTTGCCATACATCAACATGAATCCACCACAGGTGTACACGTGTTCCCCATCCTGAACCCCCCTCCCGTCTCCCTCCCCATACCATGAAAGTACTTTTAACCTAACCCAATCCAACTCTACACCATTGAGCTTATGACTTCCATTACCATAATTGGAGCCCTTCATCAGAAGAAGGCCATGAAAAGGTAACATCCAGCTATAGCTACAGTTCAAGAAACTATGCCGGGGCAGAGGTCAACTACTTATGTGGGCGTAGGAAACATAGCAATCAAAATGATCTTTGAGACCTGGAGACGCGACCTTAGTGTGGCTTAGCACCTAGATATGCTGCAGTTGAGTATGTGGGCCACTTTGAATTCCACGTGGTGTATATACCAGTTGGTTAAAACCCTTTAGTGGGAGACTTCCCTGGTGATCCAGGGTCTAAGACTCTAAGCTCCCAGTGCAGGAGGCCTGGATTTGATCTCTGACTGGGGAACTGGATCCCATATGCGGCGACTAACAGTGCAGTCAAACAAACAAATCTTCCCTCCTCCCTGCCTGCAAAAAACCCCAAAACAACCCTTTATTGATACTTTGTCTTCCACATTGGAAATCTAGGTTATTGCAGAGGCTCTCTGCCTCATCACTCATATGAAATAAACTTTTATATCCCAGAACTTTGCTGCTGTCTAGACCCAGCTGCACTTTCTAAAATAACTTGGTTAGGATATCAGGCAGGATCTTGTGTGCAGGAGAATATGAGCAAGATTGAGAACCACCTCAGTCAATAAGTAAGTGCAAAATGGAAAATAGGTATCCAGAGTAACAAACTAATATTAACCGATCACCCCTGCATTGTAAGGTTGAACCAATTATAAAGCTCAATCAGTATAATTTTCCATTACATCCATAGCAGCTCAAACTCAAAGAGAACCAGTCATTTACACAGTTGATCAGGGACAAATCTGGGACTAGAGGTTAGGACTGGCATTCTTTCCAATTCATCCTGTCATGAACTGGAGTAAATATGACTACAAGTGAAGCACTTAATTTTATTAGCATATCCTTAGTACTGTGACATTGAGATCAACTGTGGAAATGCAAAACCACAGAATTTATCAAAAATAACTTGGGACAGAAAATGGTTAATAAAGAGGCAATGAAGATTCCACCAAATGCAAACAAAAACCAGGGACAGAGCAAGATTTTTTTCCCTATTCCTGGGAAGGATGACATACAAAGAACCTGAGAAAGGGAAGAGAAGGAAAACATCTTCTAACCCTTTTATTTCGAAGAACAGAAATGAATGGTTTCCTTGGGCTTTTTTGGTCAATAGGATTTTACAAAAGCAGACTTTTTTTTTTTTTTTTTTTAAAGAGCGTTTCCCCTCATTGAGGGACTTTAGAAGGCAGCCGTTGCTTCATTGTAATGTTGCTTATTTTTGAGGATTTTTCTTCAATTGAGTGGACCCTTAGTGAGAGGACACTGCCAAGCTGATCAAGTTCCCCAACCACTGTTTTGACAACAGCTTCTTCTTTTGAGTCTAAAATAAAATAAATGCAAGCTTAGTACTCATTCTTAACAGGTGGAAAGGTATTTAGTCACAAGGGGTATGCTCATGTAAAACAGTTTGCAGAACTTCCCTGGTGGTCAAATGGCTAAGGGTGCTGCTCTCAATGCAGGGGGCCTGGATTTGCTCCCTGGTCAGGGAGCTAGATCCCACATTCTGCAGTTAAGACCCAGCACGGCCAAGTAAATAAATAAATACAAATATTAAAAAACCCAAACAGTGTTTGTGAGTTTGCTGAAAATTGAGATGTAGTACTCAATATCTGTGCTTAGAAAGGCCTGAGACTATCTTTCTTATCTTTTAGAACAATGGGTGTTTGAAAACATAGGTGAAACATGCATTAAGAAGTATCAGGCAGGTATAGGCCTGGAGCAAGTAATGTCTTCTTTTAAACACCAACTTGCCCTGTTTTTGTGGTTTAAAATAAAGTTGCTTTTCTAGAAAAACATTGAAACTGGGAAACTAATAGGTTCTAAGTAAGAAAAATATTGGGGGAATTGATTTCTCATTTCAGTAATTTCATAATTTGACCACATCTGTTCTACAGGAACATGAAATATGAATGTTAAGAGCTGATACCTTATCCCTTCATTCACTAGAACTAAACTTATATACAATTTTACTTAGTTTCCAAATAAGTGACTTATTTAATATGACTGATGGAGTTTAAAAGAGTTATTCCAAGTTAAAAAAAAAACAACCCTCCTGTACCTTTGACTTGATTTTCAGAATTTTTGGGCCCATGCCCTTCTGATTTGTAACATGTGGACTTACTTTTTCTGTGAAGAGAAAAGAAAATTACTGCAGTTTTCTTTCATTAGGGAGCTCATAAATAACTATGAATAGGGAGTAAAAGTTTTGGAGTGCTAGTTTTAATTGAAGTTCTAGTTTCAAATACGGCTTCAACATGAGTTGAAGGAAATGAGATCTCCAAGATCACCAAGATCCCCTGGAGAAGGAAATGGCAACCCACTTCAGTATTCTTGCCTGGGAAATCCCATGGACAGAGGAGCCTGGCTGGCTATAGTTCATGGGGTCTCAGAGTCAGACATGACTTAGCGACTAAACAACAACACCATAGGGTGGTAACCAATGAAGCCACAGTGGAGTGTGTTATTATAAGAAATATGCTTCAATGCTCAATCTCAGAAAGCAGTTTTCCTCCTGGATTGGAGTCCAGGCATTGCTAAATATTCCATATTTAAATCTTCTCTACATTAATAGGTATAGATATTTTACATACTAAGAGATTGGATTTTGCTGCCTGTTTTCATGTCATTTAGAGCAGTAACAAATTGCTAAGTGATGCTTTCAGAGCAGGAAATTCTAGAATACAGTATTGGTTTAAACGTACACTGAGAAAACCTAGTCTATGTGTGATTCATGTTTTCCGCAAGTTGCTATTTACCTTCCTTCCCCATCTATTAATTTGCAATACGTTTCAATTTCTTTTTCTAAAAATATTTTGACATCGAGAAGCCTTTGGTGCTCAAGCTTCTGGCCTTCTGTTTCCATCCGAATCTCCTGGAGTTGGTCCTCCATTGCTCCAATCTGCTCTTGGATTTGCTGGAGCTGATGGCAGTAATTGCTTTCAGTCTCAGCCAAAGAGCATTCGTAGGAATGTTTCTGAAAGAACAAAACACAGCTTGCACGTGTAACAGATAAACCACATGTTTATGCTTTAAAAACATTCTCAAGGTAGAAAGAAATATTTTGTACAAGGGCTAAATTTTTCCCCCTGAAAATCAACATTGGCCAAATTAAAAAAAATTTTTTTTGCTCTTCTTTGAAAAAGCTTCTTGTTTTTCCTTCTTCAAGTTTTGGGATTGGTGAATCAGAAGTAATATTTACAGAAAAGATGCTTGATATATAATATGTCCATGTCTATTTAATGCATTTTAGTGAAATATAATTAGTTATATATATTCAGCTATATAATTAGTTATATATATCCAGTTATATGTTAATGTGTATACATATATATATATGGGTTCCCAGGTGGCTCAGTAGTAAAGCATCCGCCTATCAATGCAGGAGATGCTGGTTTGATCCCTGGGTTGGGAAGATCCCTTGGAGAAGGAAATGGCAACCCACTCCAGTATCCTTGCCTGTAGAATCCCATGGACAGAGGAGTCTGGTGGGCTACAGTCCATGGGGTTGCAAGAGTCAGACATGACTTAGCAACTAAACAATAACACATACACACACACGCATATATATATATATATATATACCACATCTTTATCCATTCATCTGTTGATGGACACAGGTTGCTNGAAACTTTGGGATCTCGCAGGAAACAATAGTTGTGGAAGAAGGTGTGGGCTGTTATGTGCTGTTTCTTTATTTTCCGGGATACGGCTCCCAAGTGAGCGCGCTGGCGAGGAAGGCAGATAGATGCCTTCCTGGTGGCTTTCTACGCTCCCCCAACCCCCACCCCAGATTCAGGTGGAGAGATGGTTGCGGGCGGGGTGGGGGGCGGGTGCTGGGAGCCCCACCCCAGCCTGGCCTCCTTTTTTGTATTTGTTTGTTTCATTTTTGCCTGGGTCCCCCAATCCTCCCCAGGCCGTCGCCTCAGCGCCCTAACGGGGGCACGCGAGTGCGACGTCTCCAGCACGGTTCTCACAAATAATAGCTGCGAGGAGGAAGGGGCCGAGGCGGACAGGCCACAGACTAGAGAAAAGCTAGCTGTTTAATCTGTCCGAGCAAGTAGGAAGATCAATGAGATGAGAGGAAAAGGGGGGGGTGGTGAGAGAAAGAAAGGGAGAAAAATGGTCCGATTGCAACGTGTCAGGTCTTGCAACCTACCCCCCCCCCNGATCTGTCTTAGTTCTAAGAGGGAGAAGGGCTTATGGACCCGGGTTGGTCTGAATTCTCCTCCAGTTTCAACTAAGGGACATACTCGAGCTGGCTTTTGTGGAGGGGATGCTCCCGGATATGGGGGCATGTTTGGATACAAGGAAGGAGCACCAGGTAACTCGGGAGCTGTGGGAGGTGAGTCTTCACGAGGAGGTTCCTTTTCTTGGTTGCCTAAGCCTAACACCATTTGCCTATTTGGCTCACTTTTAGGGCGTACAACAATCCCATACTTAAGAGAGAGTTTCTTCATATCCCTTAGTCGGAAGAAAATTTGGACATAGGGGATCTCTTGTCCATTTCCCTTGTCTTTTACAGAATAAGTCTAATTGCAGGATGATATTGTAATTTAAAGTCCCATCCTCAAGCCAGTGTTCCTTGTCCACCAGTGGATACTGCGGTCACGCAGTGGCACAAAAGAATTTCAAGTGACTTCTCCTTAAAGCTAGAGAGTCGAACAGCTTCCAGTTATCAAGGATGCATCTCAAGGGCATCTGCTGGGAAGTGGATTGGTTATTTCCCATCTGAAAGACAGTCATGACAGGGAGAAAAGAAAAAGACCTCTTTCGATTTTCACGGGTGGACTTCCTTAGGGGTGAATCTTTTTGAAGCTTATCCTACCCAGAACTGTTGCAACCTGAGAGCCAGGCGTCCCCGGGTCAGGGTGCAGATCTCCAGGCAGGCTGAGGCATGACAGCCTCCCGAGAATTGGGTCCTGGGCAGGTCGAGGCGTGATGACCTCNTTTGAAGCTTATCCTACCCAGAACTGTTGCAACCTGAGAGCCAGGCGTCCCCGGGTCAGGGTGCAGATCTCCAGGCAGGCTGAGGCATGACAGCCTCCCGAGAATTGGGTCCTGGGCAGGTCGAGGCGTGATGACCTCCTGGGACCCCCGGACTGGAGTTGGGCATCCCCAAGATCTCCAGTAGGATTAGGGGGTTGGCTATTATTGAGTATTTCTCCCAAGGCCAGCTATTTTCTGGTTGTCTCTCCAGAAGATTGTAGAGGCAACCTTGTGGGTCTGGATGGGGCGCAGGAAAAGATCATGAAACAGTAGGGAAGAGGGCAGAGGACAACCTTTGAAAGAATGACATAGCACAAGGGTATAATGTAAACCAATTAAAATCAATTGGGTCCAAGATGACAAGTCAAATTCAAGTAAACCTTAATCTCCAATCTATAAGCCAACAGACACATCCAGAGGTGGCAGGACAGCTCCAAGGCACCGTGAAAAAAGATGGAGGAGTGAGTGGTTCCCCAATGGCTGGGATGATTCTCCCACTCAGCATATGAATTTACCCTGCTGGCAAAACCTAGCCAGGCCACATTCCATAGCCAGTACCCTGTAGAGTGCAGCGCTTTTTTCTGAATCTTAACAAGTCTATCTCTTATCTACCACTTTGACTCTCAATGAATTTTTGTAATGAGACCTCAGAGCCTGAGCTTTATTAGTTTTGGCCAGGCTTGAGTTCCAGGAGAGAGCTGAAGGACAGGAGGAAAAAGTAGTGGGAAAAACATGCCAAGAAATCCCCTTCATAGCCCGCCGGAAAATTTGCTAAATATCTGATCGGTGCTCACCGTTTCTTTGGTCTGATCCTTGGCACAGTGAGGAGAAAGGACAGAAGAATCCCCACTGGCTTGTGTAAACAGCTACTGAGACAGCAGATAGCGCCTTTGGGACATGCTGAGGAGTCCTTCAATTGTGCCCCCTGCTGCCCGCCTGTTCGTGGGAGGTTCGAGGAAACAAGAAACGAGAATTGTAATGGAATTAACATTTCGTTAGGCATGTCCCTCCAGCCAGAGGAGCGAGGACCTCTTACCTTAACTGGAGGTCTTCTGAGATCTGAGACTGGGCCGCGTGGGCTTTCCGCTGTCCCGTTTCCAGCACGATGGGCCTTCCCCTGCGCTGGATTTTCTTCACGTTCTGCCTCTACCGCGGGAGCTTCGCTAAGTTGGGCTCTGGCTGTGCTTGTCCTCTTCCACGCGGAGGTTTTTTCAGCCAGGTTATATCCGAGTCATGGCACCATAGATGTCACGCAGTGTATGTTCCTCAATTCTTTGTCTCGTCAAAACAAAGATTTGGAATGACGGACATTGAAGCCCTCTCAGCGTGTCGCAGCTCTCAGGTCTCAAATGGACCATGTTATAGCTCTTAGACAAATCAGCGTTACAGCTCTATTTTATTTAGAAGATAGCAGGAAAATCCATCTTCGAGGAGTGAGGGCACGTCGATCCAAAGACACGAGGAGAAGAGCGCCCCAGCGCGTGGGAGAGAGAGAGAGAGCTGGCTTTGGCTCTTCTATTTATATGTTTACCTCTCCCTGGGCCTGTGCTATGTAAATTGGGCCAGCCAGGAGTGTTGTTTGTTTTACCTGAGATCCTCACTCCGGTCCTCGGACCTTCTTTTGTTTAATTTTCGTGGGCTTTTCCCTTCCTTGTCTTGTAGCCACTGCCATTTTGGACTCCTTTTCCCTGTTCTACCTATCTAACACTATTAAAACATGAATACACATTGTTATATGTTTGAATGTCTGTAAAATGTGTGCGGTAGAGATAAAACTCAGCAAAAGATCATTGTATTGTTATATATTTTCATTGTCATACAGTTACCAATGTGGTTCTACTCCTACCAGTCTCAGGACATACCTTACTCAAAAAAAGGTGGTGAGAGGTCAAATTGATGTCATTTCTTTGTGTACAGAACATTGAAGATTATGCTTTATAGAACTTTACCTTCTACATAGTATTCTATACTGAAAAAAATACTTGGAATGCAATGCATGGTTTTCTCTTTACCCTCATTGCCCTGGCCACCTTTTATCTTGTCACCTCTGGAGAAAGGCAAGAACTTTTGTCACATGTCTCCCTACTTCCAATCTTGCCTCCCCTGCAATCTATTCTTCACATCATTGCCAGAGAAAATATGACTATGTAATACATCTGCTTAAATCCCTCCAGTGGCCTGTTGCATTAAGAATATTGTTAAAACTCCTTTGCAGAACCTGTTAAGACCTCACGTGGTCTGGTCCCATGAACCTAGTTTTTTTGTTTGTTAGTTTTGGGTTTTGTTTGTTTGTTTGTTTGTTTTGGCCATGCCACATTGCTTGTGGGATTTCAGTTCCTGAAACAGGGATTAAACCTAGGCCCTCAGCAACAAGAGCACGGAGTCCTAACCACTGGATTGCCAGGGAATTCCCTCTTTTTCTTTTTTGACAAGTAATAAATATAAAGCCACAAGGTTTCCCTCGTGGCTTAGATGGTAAAGACTCTGCCTGCAATGGAGGAAACCCGGGTTCAATTCCTGGGTCGGGAAGATCCTCTGGAAAAGGAAATAGGAACCCACTGTAGTATTCTTGCCTGGGAAATTCCATGGACAGAGGAGCCTGGTGGACTATATCCCATGGGGTCACAAAGAGTCCCACACGACTGAGCGACTAACACACACACACAAGTATAAAGTTTAATCAATCATGGAAACACAGGGCAATCTATGCAAACAATACTATACCAAAGTAAGCTTGTTCTCAAATTGTTTTGAAAAGGCTTTTATGTGAAATAACATTAAAGGTTTCTATGTGAAAAACATGTGTATCATCCGGTTCAAGACTTTATAAATAATAAATAAATATTGTACTTAGGTTGATAGTGATGGTGGAAAAGTGCCTGCAAAGGGCTAGCGAATTAAGTCAGGTAACACAGAAAGTGAAAGCTAAAGTTGCTCAGTTGTGTCCAACTCTTTGTGACCCCATGGACTATACAGTCCATGGAATTCTCCAGGCCAGAATACTGGAGTGGGTAGCCTTTCCCTTCTGCAGGGAATCTTCCCAGCCCAGGAATCGAACCCAGGTCTCCTGCATTACGGGTGGATTCTTTACTGGCTGAGCCACAAGGGGAGCCATCATAGAGGTCAGATCTAAATTAAAGGGTGTAAGGTAAGGGAGTTAGAGAAGGTGAGGTTCGGAAAAAAAAAAAAAGATCGGCACTTTATAGGGACAGATCACCTTTAATTAGGCAAGAAGGGGCAGTAGTCCCGTTAGTTGGCTGCTGTGCTAAGTCAAGAAGAGAGTAGGTATATATAGAAAACATGTATATGTGGAGATACATCATTTTGAGGGGGTGGGTCTGTTTTCCCTTATGATTATTTTTGATTAGTTAGCTTTCAACAACTGGGGTAAGGAATTCCTGAGACCGGCTGGAGCCTGGGATGGCTGGGAGCTGAATGTAACTAATGCCCATTCCTTTCTTCGGGGGCGGGGGGGGGGGTTCTTTATTCT